>JAQJVL010004613.1:0-43047 GCA_035578905.1 Stictocephala bisonia
TAAACAAAAAAACACAAATTTAATTTTTTATTTATGATAAACGTTTTTCTTGTTAGTAAGCTGCAGTATGGTAATAAGTTTGTTCTAGTTCCAGCTGTTGGCAATGTTACCTTATCACTAATTAAGGTTTCAGGTGCAGCGCTTTTTTAAAAAAGCACTTTTTTAGATTGTACTTAAAAAACCAACCAGTTTAATTTAATTTCAATAAAAAATTATGACGATTTAAATTGAATCCGTATGGTCTTATTTAATAGTCATGTATTTTTTTAACATCGTTTATATTTATTCGTATATACAGACTATGCACTGTTCATTAAATATACATAGTCTAAATAAGAGACAAATTAATAAACGAACTTCATTAAATAACGATATATTTTTTTCATTTAAATAACATATTCTCATAGATATAAAATATTTATAGTGCCTCCCAACAAAATATTTTACATTTTAATTGTAATTTTTGGAATCCAATTCATTATGGAATACATGCGGATACGCTCTTGAAATACATGTGGATGAAGTAATGGTTTAAGGAATATTTTAAATCACCTGATTTTTGGAGTCATTGTGATGGGTGTTTGTGAAAGCACCTTTTTCGACGTTAGATTATCTTATTGGACGTTTTCCTTTGATTCACTACCATACCTTTTCCGTTACCTCACTACCACTAACTTTTTTATCGCAATTACGGTTAGGTTACTTTAGGTGGCTATTAAAGTTGGTCACAAACTGGTAAATCTAATGATTGACTTACCACCAAATGTGCCCTCCATGAGTAAGTTTTTGGAAAGCGATAATGAAAAGGGCCAATGATATCGGATTCCTAGTGGATAAGGAATACCACGGTGGACGCAAAAATGACTGGGGAACAGTTTTTAACGTAATACAATATTTATAAAATGGTAATGAATCAGTAAAAAAAGTAATTATAATGATTTAACGAAAAATATCCTCTTATTGAATACAATTTTTTTCAGTTAGTGTTCATTTAAATTTTTTTCATTTTAAGTTTTATTTTAAAGGACGAAGAAAGAAAAATATTGATTAATTGTTCAATATTTTGGAGTACTAACAAAATTTTTGGTTGCTAATTATTAACCCTTTAAAGTTATGAAAAACAAGAAGAAAATTTAGAGCCATAATTCCAACTCTAATAAAAAACTATATCCAGTATATTGTATCAAGTTGTAACTTGCATCTGTACCTATATAATAGTTGGAGCATAAGAACTAGGTGTTGGGGGTATTCATATCTGGTATAACTTATTTAGTTAATGAAATTAATGTTGATATTTTCTCAAGAATAATCATAATGAGCAGTAAAGAACATAAATTGCTGAAGTAATGAACTATATCACCTGGCCTAGTTATATCATGAAAATTTATATTTAAAGTTAATACCTACATAAAATTTAAATTATGGATGATCATTAAAAATATATAATATCATATAGGGTAGTTTAAAAAAAATGTGTACCCTTTTATCTTAATATTGTTGTGTTTATGAAAACTATAAAAAATCAAAACAAAAACAGTATGACTTTGTTACTATAGTTATTAAATATACACTTTACCCTTCTCTTTATCAATATTGTTTATATTACGCTTTGAAAACATATTATAAAATATCGCATGAATCATAATAAACTAAATACATAATTATTATACTTTTAGAGTTATATTTTGTAGAAAATGTTTATAACCAGGTTCTCAGATTGCCCAAACAGCATAATTTTTTGCTATAAAATAAATTAAGGCCTCCATTTAACGATATAATTTCACTGTTACATACTGTAGATTTCTTCTACTTAATAAATGTTTAATTTTCTTCTTATTAAAGTTACTTTAGTTTAAAATTATCTTACACATATTGATAGATATAATTACAAAAACTCATTACATGATATTGATGTTAGTTGTTTGTAAACCAAATCCAATATTCTGAATATACGACCCTGTTTACCAGGAATAAACAGAGTTAGAACTTTATTGTAGGGGAATCCTGACTTGACTGCATCGCCTCTGATTGGTTATATCAATCAATGTTCTAGCTTTAATTGATTATTTATTTACGAAATTGCAAATAATATAACTGAGAAATATTTCAAGACTTATTAAATATAGAGAATTGTCCTATATTCATGTTTAAATGTTTCAAAGAATAACGATAGGAATATTATTGTTTTAAGTTCTCAGCTTTTTTGTTTATTATTAATTAAGTAAATAATGTCAAATAATTTGTCATAACTATATGGGTTGGTGAACAAAGAGATCCAACAAATAACAGAATATTTTAAAGATAAAATTAATGTAAACATTTAAAAATTTATTGATTATTTTCACTAATGTTTAGTATATGGAAACTGGTTTAAACAAACCTTTCTGTCCCTATATGTTTCATTAGCAAATGCAATGCAGATTATAAGTAGTATAAAATAAAAAACAATTATCTAAACCCTAACTAACCCTACTCATGTTCTATACATAAATCATAAAATTAAAAAATCACATCTACCTATGATTAAGTTAGTTTTTTTTAAGTTGAACAACCTACAAAACTTGGTATAAATAAGATAAAATAACAGAGTTTATAGTTTAATAACGTAGGTTTCGCTATGTAGTTTAGATATTTTGGCATAGGGGCTTACTCCAGTACAGTCTTGTAGTTACGTAAAGAATTATCTTTAGGTGTGAAAGTTTCACACATGAGTATCTCTTCAGTGCTTAATCCCTTGTTGGTTGGTTTGCAGCAGCTCACTATTGCTATCTTCTGTTTGTCTTCCTTTTTTTCGTATAAGTAGAAAAATCTACATCAATCACTGCTGCATGTACGCCATTCTTGGTCGTCCCTGGTGATTCCTTCCCTCAATAGCTACTTCTGCTATTGTTTCCATAATATTTTTATGTCTCAAAAGTGTCCTACCAGCTTGTCTATTCTTGTTTGGATGTGCCTCCATAGAGATATAGTTTATTTTACTCTTCTTAGCACTTCTTCGTTGGTAACTATCACTCCAGCTGATCTTCACCATCCTTCTATAGCACCACATCTCTAGTGCCTCCAAACACCGTCCTTCTTGTGTACCCACCGTCCACAATTCACATCCATACAATGCTGCACTCCAAACAAACGCCTTAATGACTCGGTTTCTCACTTCCATACCTATGTTCTTGCTGGTGAGTAGATTCTTTCTAAGACTGAATGCAATTTCAGCCAGCTGTTTTCAACTCCCCATTTATTTCGGGCTTCTACCATCTCTTGTGATAATACTTACTAAATTGGTAAATATCCTTACCTCTTCTAGTACAATATAGTATACACTAGTAATAAAATAAAAATTTACGATTTTTGCATTATATTCTATATCATCCGATCTTTCAGATCTGAACATAATTGTCATGTCTTTTTCTAAACAAATAGTCTAAATTTCAAATGGTTTTATCTATTTTTCGAGATTTGTACATTATTTCATTTAAAACAGTACCTGCAATATGTGTGGATAATCTTGAATTACGTTTTTTACTCTCATTTTCTTATTTGTATCGCATATATCAACAACATTTTCTTATTTGTATGGCATATAGCAACAACATCTTCATATTTGTATCGCATATATCAACAACATTTTCTTTTTTGTTGACATATATCAACAACATTTTCTTTTTTGTATCACAAATTAAACAACAATTTCTTTTTTTGCAGGAAATTTTCCCAAAACTTTTTTTGCGTAATGAATTTTCCCGAACAAAATTTTAATTCGAAAATTTTTTCCTTTATGATTTAATTTCAACAAGCAATTTAAAAAGAAAATTTTGTATTTTACAATGTCTACAGCAAAAGTAAGGCAATGCTTTGGAGTGCGGTATCTCCCCATGCCTTGTTGAAAATTTTGTTTTCCCCAACGATTGGAGATTTTAAAAGATCTTTTATTTTTTGCCAAAGAGAAGAGACAGTAAAAACCTAACGGTATGCAAAGATTTTTTTTCATAAATTTTGATGGATGTAGTTCCAAAAAAAGTTACTTAGCCTATTTCGTTATCATGGCGAGTGCACATCGTGCTTGGGCCCTTTTTAATTTTACATGTGATACAGCCAAAATTTTATTTAAAAAAAATATATCTCTATTAATGAAAATGTTAAAATCCTTAACCTTTACTTTTTAAATTAAATGAATACACATGATAAAATTTATGTGGGAAAAATCTTTTTTTAAATATTCAAAAATCCCTTCTTTTAAACCCATGTTTTTAATATTGTATTTAACTTGTTTAAAAATGTAAAACTGGAGACCAAACCTATTATTTTGAAACAGCAATGCAAGCGGGTATGTAAGTAGACCGTCTTCTAGTAAAAAAACCCCCCCCGTTTTCTGTACAGGCTTTTTAGGGGGAGTTCCCCAAAAATACACTTTTCCTTGTTTTTTCTTACTGTTTTTATGTTTTGCTGAGTTTATTTAATTTAGTTCACTACAAATGATTATTGCTCATTGCTAAGGTACGTTATTTTTTAAAGATGCAAACTTTTTTCTTTCTCTAGCCAATATTGTTTGATATATAGAATGTATATCACCCCATGGGGTAGC
Organism: Stictocephala bisonia; assembly: GCA_035578905.1. NCBI lineage: Eukaryota > Metazoa > Arthropoda > Insecta > Hemiptera > Membracidae > Stictocephala > Stictocephala bisonia. Next base: position 4,583 of record JAQJVL010004613.1, read on the forward strand.
TGAGTGGTTAGGGTTGGGACTGCGGCAATTTCCGCGTTCGAATCCTCATGAACCAACGGTTGGTAATTCCTCGTGAAGGGCGATGAAGAAAAAAAAAAAAAAGAAAAATATTTTTAAAAAAGAAAAATTTGTGTCCTAGGTATTACATTGTATAAATATTTTTTTTTTGGAAAAAATCGTTGGTAAAATAAAAACATTTTGTATGTTACTGAGTAAGTAACTAAATACAAACAAACAACTTTTAATTTTTAAATTTACTTGTTTTTTTTAGAAAAAAAAAAAAAATTCCTGATAAAAAAAATACTTAAAGGGAATTGTTAAAATCACGACCTTCAATTAAATTTCACTAAAAAAAAGGGAAATTTTTTTTCATCGACTATCCTACTGCATAATGCATTGTTAAAGATTCGGCCATGCTAAACCAAATTTCATTTACATTTCTTAGCGCGGGCATGGGCATTACTGAAAATAGTAAATATTAAAAAACATATTGAAGGGCTAGACTATTTTGTATCTCACATTCCCCCATGCAACACTAACTGTTTTGTTTATGAAGAACAGATTTTAGTGTTTGAGTACATAAAAACCCATGTTTAAATAGGGGTTTTTTTTTAAATCGGGGGACATATTTTTATATTTAACCCTTCATTCTAGAAGCTGCCAACCAAGGGTAAAAAGGTTCGTTTTTTGGGCCAATTTACTATTTCAAATATATTATCTACCTTTACATTTAAAAACATCTTTCATATTGAAAGCAATTATTATTGTATTTTTTTATATATCTACCAATAAAACGATTAAAATATCCCAATTTTTAAAAAAATTTTTTAAATGTAAAAGTAATGCAAATTTCAATGAAATTTACTGGTTTGCCCAAACAAAAGATACGCCGTTTATTGTACAAACATTACCACTAATAATTATTAAACCTAAACGTCCAATTATTAGTTAGTATTGTTTACTAATAATAATTAAAAAAAAAATATTAAGTGTGGTATGTTAGTTGTAAATTTACTTTTTTTGTACTTTTTGTTATTTTGAGATTTATTATATAGTTAATTTTTAATATTTTAAATTAGTTATGTGTGTTTTTTAAATAAATTGAAATTATTTCAATACTACTACTAAAAGTAAATTTTAACCAAACAATTAGAACAATGTTTTCTAGGGGAAAGCATTTGGGAAGTTAAAGTTTCCATATTACATACATTCTGATTAGGGAACTTTACACCTGGTAATCACAAAAGCAATTTTAGGTAAAGTGGATTCCTAAACGGAGCATCAAAACCCTCTAAATTATAAAAAAGGAAAAAAAACTGAGCAACATCTTATATCATTGAATTATGTTTTTTTAAGCTCACTCATGCACGTAAATAAAACCAAAAACATATTCGGGGGTTAGATAGCAAAAATCCCAAATTTAAAGTTGGAGAGTAACATTTTTAAATAACCCTTTATAAATTTTTAAAACATTTTTTTGTTAACGCAAACATAATTTAATGATTTTAAGTTATTTAAAACAATGTTGTCAACGAAAAGGGGTTTTAAAATAACTCATAACATATTGTAGTTATTTTGATTAGTATTGGCAACACTGCTACTCTCTATTTATCAAATACCAAACAAATATTACCATTTATATAATGACTTAATGCCTTTTCTGGTCGTACATTTCTTGACAACTTTTTAAAAATTTAGGAAAACTTTAATAGAATTATATTTTTACAAATTCTTTTTTTTCCTTTGTGCAAAACTTGACACTTGTAATTGTTGGTGTAAAATTTAGGTACGTTTAATTTTTTTACCCTTTTTTGATTAGGATTACTCTATTAGTTTTCCGCGGGCTTTAAAAAATAACTAAAAATAACGGTAGCCTACAATGAATAAAAACCCAATTCATTAACGTTTGTGATTGACATTAGCCTGTTGAGCTGTTAAATACCCTTAAACAAAAGGGGATTTGATTAACCACCTTTGTACGGGAAAGGGTTTTAAATTTTAGATTCATTTGCGCTGAGAGCAAAACTTTCCCTTTACCCTAAAAGGGGTTGATTGTTTCGACCACCTGTTCCTTGAAAGGTGTTGCTATCGGGAAACATTTAAATTATGAGTTAACGTTTAATAAATTAAATTTTTTTTAAAGGACATTAAAATAGAATATTCCATTTTCATATAGAAAAATTGTCAATATATTAAAATTTGGGTTTTTAAATTATTTTTACAGCATTAAAATTAATTTAACCAATTTTTTATTCAGTTAAATTGGTTGAATGTTAAAAAAATGTATACCCAAACTACAAAAGAAAAATACCTAGGAAAAAAATTTAACTGAATTTAATCAATGCTCAATTGCTAGCACCCCCGGACTCAAACAGCGCAAACGCTCCTCACCCCCCGCCCCGAGGGAGGACACCGAGTCCGAGTACTTTGTACTCGAAACTAGTACTCGATTGGTGTGTACTCGAATAAATTGACCGAGTTATTAGTACTCGATTTGTCTAACCTATATTCAGCAGGTTAATGGGGGGGTGGGGGAGGGACGGTAACATCATCCCCGTTATAACAAAAAGGGAAGCCCAACTAAAATTTACTTTTAAAAGGGCGAAAGTTTTCAAAATCATTTAACGTACAAAGAAAATTTTTTGTTAAACATTTCAACAAAAATTTTTACTGTATATTGTTTAAACAATCAGGTTTTACAATCAAATGTTTGCCATAGTTTTTTTTTAATGACTACATAATCATTCTTTTAATTGTTATTATTATACTTCATACACATACTGTAGCAAAATTTTATCAAAGCTAATTACAAATTAATACGTACTTTGAACTACCTTTATAAATGTCTGTGCAGAGTACACAATCTAAAAAATATCACTATAATAAAATAATAATAATAATATATTAATTTCCGTGACAATTTCATTAAATTGTATTGGTAAATTTAAGTTAGTGTTAGTGTTTAAATGTTCTTTCACACTTACAAACAAAGCCCTTTCAAAAATACATTTTTTACATTTACTCCTAATTCATTCAAATTTTTCCCAACTCCACTTACTCAGTCATACGCTTCTTTTCTCCCGGGTCCGTGCCATAAACTTGTCTGACTGAAAATGCTTGCACTATACATTTATCAATGAAAATTTTGTATAACAAGTTGTATATGGAAGTTCCCATGCTAAATTTATGGAAAAACAGAGGCTACAAATAATAATTTATCTTTAAAACCCCACTCAAACAAATCCGTAACAAAGCAAAATGACCTAACACCTTGGGATGTGAATCGGTTCAAAATTGGGGTGAAGCTGGGGTTTACGGCCTTACCTGGGAAACCTTGCAAATTAACCCTGTAAAAGGAGGAAAAAAGTATTGTTTTTTGAATTAGCAATTTGAAACCACATAATCTTTACTAAGTAATTATCATAACAATTACTGCAATTAAATTTCCTAAAAAAAAACTTAGGGAGATTGAAATGGAATAACTTACTGACTGACTCCATTTTGTGTTTGAGTGGAAATATACATTATTTGATCAAAAAAAACTTTAAATATGTATTTCTGGTATTATACTTTCTACAATGTTTTACAGACAAAAGCCAAAAACCCTGAGTTTCCTCACGGTTGGGGGGTTTTTAAAGTTTATTTTTTTGATTTTTTTTAAAAATTGACTACATTTAATGTGTGCTTGTAAAAATTGTTAATTTTTTGCATTAAAATTTAAAATTAGAAAAATTGTATTTAGAAAATTTTAAAATTTTTGTAAGAACGAAAAGGTTTGGGATTTAGTTTTGTTTTCCAAACTTTTTTCGTTTAAAAAAATTTCTCCAATTTTTTGAAAAAATTTTCAGAATCCCCCCCTTTCAAATAAAAAAGTTTTTTTTCCCATATAAAATAGTTAAAAACCATATTTTCACGTTTTTTAATTTTCCTGTCAATTTCTGTCTTTTTTTTAAAGGCAACTTTTTGGGGAGCCTTACCTGTTCAGTTGCCCCTGGTTTAGAGGGTTCTTTTGGTTGGTTTAGCTTCTAGTTTTAAAAGTGGGGGTAATCCGTCGGTGGAATGTGCGGCCGTTCGGTCAGTTTTAAAATAACTTTCTTTTGGGACCACTTTTCGATCCGCTTTCGTGTTCACAGCGACTGTTTGGGTTTTCCCTTTACCATTGGGCAATTTTTATGTATTTTCGCTGGTGATTTTGTTTGAATCCCGGACGAGCTTTGTTCGGGGTTCCCTTTTTGGGATTCGAAACCTCCGGGACGCTACGTAAGTAATCTTTTTAAAATTTTCTTTAGTTAGATTTTTTCGTGGGGTTTTAGTAGATTGGTAAATCCACCAACAGCGTGGTTAAACTTGTTTCTGGAAAGAATCACTCTTCTAGTGAAAAATTTTTAGTGGTTTTGATTTTGTTTGTATTGCTGTTTAAATTTGAAAGAAAAGGAAAAGTTTCAAGTCACAAAAAGCTGGTTATTTTTTTTGGTTTCCCAAATCTCCCGGGGGCAATTTTAAAAAATTTTTTTAGAAAATTTTAGAAAATTAAATTTTTAGACAATTGTAGACAATTTAAGAAAATTTAAATTTTAGAAAATTTTAGACAATTTAATACAATTTTGAATTTTAATTTTTTTGATTTAAAAGTTTAAAAAAATTAAAAAAAAAGTTAAATAAATAAAAAAGTTTCTTGTCTAAAGATTTTTTTAATTTATTATTTTGGAAGATTGTTTTAATTTATTTATTTCCATTGAGTCAAAAAAAGAAAGTTTTTTATTTTCGTTTTTTTATCATTTTGTAAAAAAATAAATTTTTTATTTGTGGTTTTTATATGAAGATAAATAAAGAAATTTTTATCCGGAAACAAGCTTATTTTAATCTCTCATTTGAGTTTGTTCAACATACAAAAATAAATAGTAGCTTTAAAAAGGGCTACAGACACATATTCAGTTTGTCCAAAAGAATGCAGTCTGAATTTTAATTTTATTAACTATAAGGAATTGTATTTTTCAACGGTTTTTTGGGAAACAAACTGGCTTTATAATAGCCATGAAGTATTTGGAATAAAATATTTAGAATCTGGTAGTATACAAACAAACCTAATCCTCCACAACAATAAAATTAAAAATTTTAATATGATAATTACGAAATTGAATACACTTAAGTAAATGTAAAAGTTATTTGTCCTTTTAAAAAATTTTTTTTGGTTTCTATATGCAAAGCTCTGTCTTGTACGGACTTGTTGTTATTGACTTTTTGCGGTTTCGTTAAGTGTGTGGGCACAGGTTCCATTTCTCCATAAAATTCGGATCACAAGTAAGCTATTAAAGAAGATAGGCCTTATATAACATAAACTAATATCGGACAGCGCTTTTCATTTTACAATAATTTAGGTATTTAATTTATAAAAAATTTTTCAGCTATTGAAATGTTTTAATTAATTACATTTTTAAAAAAAAATTTAGATTCGATTTATTAAAATACTTTTTTCCAACCATCTTTATCAAAATAAACCCCCTGCCATATTACTTATGGGAAAAAACGTCGGTGATGATTAAAAGTGTAATAACACTTAAACTACATTGATATTTTGTCACTAGAAAAAAAGTTTTGTTATAAAACGGGTTATAAAAGTTAAAAATATAAGAAAAGAGGCTTTGATGTCTCGGGTTTAAAAGATGGAAAAACCATTCCCAAAAAACCGATAAGAATCATCAAAAATGTGTAATTTCGTTTTTGAATATATCGTGCTTTTAAAAAAAATAGCAAAATAACTGAATTTTGGTAATTTTGAATAAAGAAAAATTTTTAAAAACATTTTTTAAATTATAAAGTGTCTGATGAGATAGAGCTATCGAAAGCCATCACAATTAAAGTTTCAAATGTTGGTTTATAATTGTGTTATATTACGAAATACATATAAAAGTTAAAAAAATATATATTAGTATTATAAAAAAATTAGAAATTGTTTTGTTAAGTGTTTTAGATTTGTGTTTAAAACTTTTTCCAAAACAAAAAAAGAAATTTAATGTATATATTTTTCTTTTAAAATACGATTCCGGTTTTTTCCCAAAATTAATTTTATAAAATGTAAAGGGTTATTTTTCACTTTGCTTACATTTTTTTACAGCTTATTTTAAAAATCTTGATTTTAGGGGCTAGACAATTCATAATACCATGGCACTTGTTGTTTGGAGAGGCTGTTAATTATTGAAGGTTTAACATTGTTATGCCTTTTCATTCATTGAAACAGCGAAGTTTCAATCGCTGTGAGGGCGGAGAGTGAAAAGGCATAACAATGTTAAACCTTCAATTTCATAATAGAAAAAACTTTTTTACAGCATTACTTATCAAAAAAAAATTTTTTTTTTGTTTTACAGGGAAAACTGAATAAATAAAACCGTGTAACGCAAGTAGTTTTACTAGTGTATATGAGCTTTTAAAGTTAGGAATAAAACATAAATAGTAAGTTTGAGCTTGATATGAACCGTGTTCACTAAAGTAAACAAAAGTACATGTGTTGCTAGCAATTTATGTGACAGTTTCATGAAATAATAGTACATGAAACAATTGTAGAAGCCAGCTACAAATCTGTCATTCCTCATTATGTACGTTTTCTAGACGAGTGTTTTCCTGTGGTAAGCTAATAATATATCATCAATATCATATGTTGCACATGGTGGGTAAGAGGGTCATCAAGGTCGCATGTTGTGCAGGGTGGGCGGAAGAGTCTCCTATGTCATATGTTGTAAATGACTGGTAGGATGGTCATCAATGTCGTATGTTGTGCAGGGTGGGTGGGAGAGTCAACAATGTCGTATGCTGTGAAGGGTGGGTTAGAGGGTTATTAAGGTTTTATGTTGTGCAGGGTGGGTGGCGAGATTCACTTTTTTTAAATATATTATTTTGTAGTTTTACTGCGTAAAAGCTATGAAATGTAACTTGAAGCCGTTAGAAATAAGTAAATAATTAAATTAATAGTGAGTGTTTATCTTGCATGTTATGTTTGAAATTTGGTACTTACTTATATGAAAATGTCCATGGAATAATATTAAAACTTGCACTGACAATGTTGTATTATTTAATGTACAAATATAACTACTGATTAAAAAGTGTTCTTAAGATAGTTATTAATTGGAAAAATGTTCATGCGGTTTTTAATGTTATGAATGTTCAAAAAAAGGTAGTAAATCCATGGTAGTTTTGTTACATATTGATATTTACCTATGATTATTTAAAAAAATATTTATATATGATAAGACAGTCTAGAGTAGACTCTGTTAACTAAACCTAAAACCAAATTAATTAAGACATGTAACTACAAATAATAAATAACACGAAATTTTTCAACCTGTATAGTTCGGATACTATTTCATGTGTTATTATAAATAATATCTTTACAAGAATTATACAATTCAAAATATTCATTTCATTCTTTATTTAAAACATAATTATTCTACTTTATCAACCATTTTAGCTGTATTTAAATCCAAACTTTAAAACATGCTATGCTAAATATTATTGAAGGTAAAATTAACATACGTTAACTTACAAATATTTCTCTAATAAGAATTATATACTAAATTATAAAACTCAATGTACTTTTATGTTCCTAATATCATTAAAAAAGATATTTTAGAATTAAATATGTTTGTAATGAGTTTATCAGCTGGTAAAAAAATTAAAGAGAAAAGTTTGTTTATTCTAATAAAGTAATTATTTGGATATTCCGAAACTGACATTTCACGTTGATTTTCATTTTAAAAGCTAATTACATCTAGCTTTTATATACCTTCGACGAAATGACAACATGTATACACTTTGTTTTCATTAACAGTAAACATAAAAAATCAAACACTCTCAATAATTAAAATTTGTGGTATTGTGATTAAAACGTTATTCAAATAATTCACAGTGGTATTTTATGCAACTGTGTGACAAATATTCAGAATGTATAAACTAGCCAGGAATTGTAAATCCACTTCATCAGCTAATGTAACTCAACTGTCACAATTCATTTTAAATTACTGAGCATGCGTGGCAGTCATATCTCTGGGGTCATTTAATTCAAATGTTTATTAGTATTTAATTGCTTTTCCGTGGGGAATTTTCAGATACAAAGCTAATTAAAACATTGCATTTAAGTAAATACAATATTACGTGACAGTTATTGAATAATATTTGTCTTTGTATCTCGAAGCGTAATATCGTCAGCTTCGTATCATATTAAACTTTATAATATATTTTAGCAAAAAAATTTAAATAAACGGTACCTATGACATGTTATTCCCATGTTTTTTGTTACTATGACCTTTAAGTCACTGATTTGATTTAAAATAATAATAAGACAAAAAAAAGGTTAACAATGTTGAAAAATGGTATAATTATTTTAATAAAGTAATTGCTGTAAAAATAATTTGGTTGTGATTTTTATTATTCATTGTACACATATGTGTAGAGACAATATTTCTCCTGTTTTTGGAATTTACTTACCTACATTTTGCAAACTATTAAATATATTGTTACTAGATATACATTATAAAAAATAAATAAATAAAAAAATAACCCTGAATGGTGTGGTGACTACTTTTGAGAGTTAGTTTGCAACAGTCACAATAGAAAAGGTAAATGATTTCCGAACACTAACATTTGGTAGGTATCTTCCAACTATACGGACTGCAAATAAAACTGTAAAGATTTTTTTTTTGTAACTCCTAAGACAAACACTTATTTTATTTAGCTTATATTTTTTTCTTTATGTATTTATTTATATCATACAAGTCATAAGTGTTTAAAAAGAATGTTCTATTTGTCATCAAAAAGGTGTAAATACCTCAGCAGGGCTTAAATCAGGACAGTTTTCTTGATTTCATTGGAATTATGGTAAAGTCCATTGTGTACCTACTCATATTGGAATTTTAAGGCATAATGTATATGTATTTCACTGTAAAATCTCAGTGATATGTATTTAGCTATTACCTCTGTATATATTTAGTTATAACTGTTGTAAATTGTTATCAAAATACCAGATTGAAACCAACATTGTAATTACATTTATAGTAATTTTAACACCGTCATAAAATGTTATATGATCCATTCCCCAAATGCAGCTAGAAAGAGTAAGTGATTAAATTATGCTGAAAACTATTTAAATTACTCAAAATTCAAAATTTCTCCAGAAATAGACATTCCAACAACAGTTTAAGGTCAATCCTTCTAAAACGTATTGTTAATATGAGTTAGAAAACAAATTTACAAAAAGCAGTTAGTTAGTAAGAAGATAAATACTTGCTTATAAAAGAATACAAACAACTCTCACATAATGATTGTTGGGTTAGTAATTCACCTAAAATGTATGAAGATATTTCTGGCGTAGTGGCTCAGGGGTTGAAGCTTCAGTCTGCAGAATATGGAGTGAGTGCAAGGTTTAAGGTTTGAATCTGCAACTGAGCTAATGATACAACATTCATTAAATAAACAGGCCTGGCAAATGTTTGATATGTGAGCAGGCCAGTGAATATTTTTAAAGTTGATATATTGTTCTAGCACAGACCATAACACTTAACACAACCTAATCACATCCTGTTTAAGACATGTTATTATAAAAATAATACATTCACATATAAAGTTTACAGCAATGAAAACATATTAAATTTATCTAATGTTGGGATGTAAATCTAGACTATTGTCTTTTTGAAAGACTATACATACTGGTAAGCAACTGAATTATTGAAGGAATAATTCAAAATGGGTGAGGAATATAACTCTTCGTATAATTAATCACGACCTTGCCACAGAGAATAAATTTGTATTTATGCTGAGTTCAATCATACTTTTAAATTACTTAGTTTAAGAAAATAAATACACAATTAAAACAACAAATGTTAATGCCTTTAGTTTTCTTAAATAATAATATAAATTCAACTAGCACAGGGGTCATTTATCTTAAATATAGTTCATAGGCTCATCTACTTTTAAACTATTTATTTGCCAATTTATAACTGCACTTTATTAAATCGTTTCTGTTAATTTTAGTTGAAGGAATGCAAGAATATGCATGTATCCTTATCATTAGTAACACATCGAGAACTTTAGATGCATGTGTCTTTCTCAATAGTAACACATCGGGAACTTAAGATGCATGTTATAATCGTTGCCACTTGAACATAAAAGTCCGCGCACTACTTTTATTCAATCAACCTGAGATTGTCATGTATTCATATAACATATAAGAAACACTAGACCAGAAAGCAGCATTGCATTTTGAGATCAGCAGAAAATATACTTAAGCATCATAAGACAATAATAATAATAATAAAATATCATATTTTAACAAATATTTCAGACTCTTTGGATCTTAAGGGATTCACGTGTAGTTCCAAATACACTTTCTATAAGTGTAGTTATTAACTAGCCAGCTGGTGAAATGAATATTACATTGTAATTGTCGCACCAAACATTACATTTATTTAACATATTATTTATGGTGAGTTAAACTTTTTGGGAAGCTTTTTTACACAACGTAAAATTAAACTAGATGTCAGCAATTGATTTAAGTTTAATATATATTATATACATTGAGTATTTTTATTTACGACTTATATATTATGGACAAATATTATATTAATGAGATTTTCACTCATATTTTTTTCTTTAAGTGAATAATCTAAATGATCAATTAAATTCGTCAACTTCTGTAAAGATATGTTTGTTTTACCAACCATTTTTGTTCAGTTAACCAACTAATAATGTAAAATTACTTTTAAGAACAGTATACAATTGCCAAAGATAGTACAAGAACGAATATTAAATAATAATCAAAGTGAGTTGATACAAATATATTATATTTAAAACGAAGCTCACCATTAAAAGGAAATTAATTAGAAATTTAGAAAATAACAAGGAAAACGTATTCGAAAAAATTTTTCTTATTTTATGAATTAATAACTATAAAAATAAGGAAATAAAATACAACCCTCGCTTTACTTTTAAGATGAATAAACATTCAATATCATTAATTCATTTTACGTTTCTGAGAATGAGTGTAATAAATATAGATGAACGAATCTAGTCATTATTTTTAATTAAGGTGGACTGTTACTTAGGAAGACCTAGTTATTAATTAATAATCCAATAACTAAGGATCTTACACCTTCACGTGGAATCCGAACCACATAGTACTGGTGTGGTTTTCATCCATTATTTGACTCGCCTTATACTCCCTTATCTTCTCTAAACAACATTTCAACCCTGACTACCACTTATATAACAAAAATAGAAATTTATCTAGTAAACATATTTTCTGAATTTTTTTCGAAAGTAATGTTAAAAAGTTGTCAATCTGTAAATGTAAGTATTTCGGAAACTGCAACACAGATATACAAACCATGTATCAGTATTAGCTGGAAAAACAACAGGAACCTAATTTTTATTCTTTATAAACAGAGTTTTTTTCTAACAGTAATCAAACCTTTCAGGTTGATTGTAAATTGGGCCTATTGGATGTTCGATACAACGCTGTTATTTGCTGTCATTCACTGGCCTTTGTAAGTGAAGTTAGCTAATTTAACCGCCCCCTTTTTTTACAAAATATTTGTGTTTCTATACAGTAATTTTTTCACATAGCTTAACAGAAACATCTTGGATTGTATTTGGTATGAGTGGTTGGTATCTCATTTAACAGTAATATAACTTGGTGTTTCAAGTAATTTGTATATTCATTCTTTATAGCAGGTTAGATTAATACACTATGTCGTGATTGAAATTTATAAATTATGTAGTGTTTGACAAAACCCTTGATCAGTGTAATTTAAAATAAGTTGATTTTATCAAATTGCAGTTTATAAGCTTAAGATGCCTACAAATATATTAGTTACATATTGTACCATAATTTAGGTTGAAATTTGTTATTTGTTTTATCTATTTTTAGTTGTTATAAAATGTTATTAGCCAGTTTAATTGAAAATCCGGACTATAAATAAACTTTATCCCTCACGACCACGACACTAAATCACATTTAGCTTGACGTCTTAGTCACCTGGGGTTTTTATTGGAAAATATTTTTGGCAATAAAAAAATAATATCACGACCGAGACAAAATAATATTACGCTTTATTCAATAGACCATTTATTTTCGTATGATTTAATAAGGATTGTGGCCAACTATTACTAAAGTGATTTAAATTTATTTTACATCGCAACATTTATAAAGTACTAGGTCCTGTTTTATTCGTCAATTAACTTTCGTAATACAAAAATTTGTAAGTCAATCTAATATTAAGAATACTAAGTACTGCACTATCACTATACTGTCACAATTTAACACTGTCACTCGACTGTCACTGTCACATCCACAAGGACTGACTCTGTCACTCACTCACTGGTTGATTATCTGACTGACTCTTCACTAACTGTCTGGCCGGGCCAAAGTTGTCTTTATATGACCCACTGGTGTACGCCCAGAACAACCTGGAACTGGCGATGGTGATCCTGGAAGTGGCATCTAGAACTTCTCGACACCGATTCTGGAAAGCTCTCGATTTCCCTACAGACGAATGATCTGCCATTCTAGTCCTTCCAGGAAACGTTGGCCCTACGCAGAAAGGTGATGCAATGACCTAGGCGATGCCAATGGTGACTGTACAGGGAAATTCTGTAACCAAAAACAAAAATAACATTTAAATACGTACATGAGGGGTGGGAGGGGGGTGATGAATTGAACATGGTATGAATGGAACTACACATATTATTTATAATATGTACTACTAGTATCTATGTAGATAATGTATTCATATATTTTAATGAAACATAAAAAGTAAATACATATAACCTGTATTATTGTGTTATGGTGACGAGAACTGCTTTTGCTATATGACACGAGACCACTTAATGAGTCCACTACCTGTATTTTATTTGATATACTGTGTTGATGTTATATACCAATTAACTTTTATTACAAATGTACTGGAACATGAGACACCTGATATATCACAATGAAAAAAAAAAAACAGATTGAATAGTACTATACTAAACGAATATTAATTTGTATGTTTAAAATATACTGGCACATTTAAATGTAAAGCGGTTTAAAAATTTCATAGATTATGAATATAAAAATATAAATCTAAAATGACTATTAGTTTGCCAAATTATCATCAGCTAAATACTAATGTCATTGATATAGAAAATAATAGTTTTTTAGACAAGCCAACTCTTGGCACCACTAATCCTGTATGTTCAACTGTGACATCCCGTCACTCATCAGATTCCTTTCATTTTTTAGAAACGTAAATAACTCTTTGATAACTGCTCTCAACATTGTTACTAATAATAGTTTAATAGATAAGATGAATGCTATTTATAAAGACAACATATTACCTAAGTGTCCTGTTGCTCCTAGTACTAATGAGCATTTCTGTAACGATGTTTCTGAGACTAATGTGGATAATCAAAGCAGACTTAGTGTTAACATTTTCCACCAAAATATGCAAAGTCTCAGTAATAAAATAGGTCAGCTCGAGGTTGTTTTGCATGATGAGGTTGTGGACATAGTGTGTCTTAGTGAGCATTGGCTAACTGGTGACGAGACAGTCGCTCTCTCATTGGACGGCTATCACCTGGTGGCTGCCTACTGCAGGTCTTCTGTGGGACGTGGCGGAGTGGCAATTTTATTGAGAGATGGGCCTCATTGGCAAGAAAAGAGATGATATCCTGCAACACAGCTTAGAGCGAGTCTTTGAAGTGGTGGCAGTATCGGTCCCCAGCTATAAGAGCGACTGTGGTCTGTGTATACAGGCCCCCTTGCGGTCGGTTTTCCCTTTTTATTGAGAGGTTGAATTCTGTACTTTCCTTACTGAACAAGGATCTGAATCATATTTTAATTTCAGGGGACTTCAACGTTAATACCTTAGAACAGTCTCAAGAGACAACTCAATTTCTCGATTTATTGAATAGCTTTCAGCTTGTCCCTACCATTCATGGTATCACTAGAGTATCAGGAAACAGTGGTTCCTGTTTGGATAACATCATTACAAATTTCCCAGCGACCTGTTTTAAGTCCAATATTTTACATACTTCCATTTCTGACCACGAGGGTCAAATCATGCGTTTATTTCCACCATCATCACAAAAATTGAATGCCAATCATTCACATAGTAAAAAAACAGTTCGTTCATTTAGTCAAAAAAATAAACAAAAGTTTCGTGGTTACCTTCAATCTGAGTCATGGGATCAAGTTTTTCAGGAAAAGTCAACTGATGCTATGTTTTCCAAATTTACAGATATTTTCACAGATTATTTTTTAAATTCATTTCCTCTTGTTAAGAAAAGAACAAGAGACCCTGGTCGACCTAAGTGGCTAACTGAACAGGTATTGGAAAGTCGGCGGCGTCTTTGGGATGCCTACGTTCTGCAGAGAAGTGGACCTCCAGCACTCAAAAATTACTACAACCTGCTAAAAATCCACCATCATAAACTTATAAGGGAAGCAAAATCTAAGCAAGCAGAAGAGTTTATAACGACTAGCTCTAATTCCTCCAAAGCTACTTGGCAGGTTATCAATAGTTGCAGGAATTCCCATAAACAATCTAAAGGTAGTGGTGTGGACGAGCTGGTTCATGAGGGGCAAAGTGTACGTGATCCGAAACTAATAGCTTCAATTTTTAATCAATCTTTCGTGAATGTAGCAGAGAACCTGGGTCTGCATCAACCTCAGAATCCTCCTCAACTTAAGCAATCATTATTTTCTCACATAAAACGTGTTCCTAATTCCCTGTATTTCTCTGAGATACTGGTTTCTGAGACTATTAGTTCTGTAAACCTTTTGAAAAATAGCCACTCCTTGGACATATTTGGTATTTCGTCAAGTCTTTTGAAGGAATATGTTCAAGAGCTGGCACCTATCTTGACATATTTATTTAATTTCTCTATATTGGAAGGTGTATTTCCTACTGACTTAAAAATCACCAAGACGATACCAGTTTTGAAAAAGGGAACAAGCGGATCTGACCCTAACTCCTACAGACCCATATCGATTGCTCCGATTATATCTAAAGTTTTTGAAAGAATTGTATTTAACAGACTCTATTCTTTTTTTAACCTCAACAACATAATATTGGATAGCCAGTTTGGATTCAGACCAAACTTGGGTACATCTTCTGCAGTAGCATCAGTCATGAAGCATGTACTGACCTCTCTTGATTCTGGCGACCACACTGTAGGCCTTTTTTGCGATCTTAGTAAGGCCTTTGATGTTGTTGATCATGTCATTCTCTTACAGAAACTGGCTGCATACGGCGTCAGGGGTTTTCTTCTTAACTGGTTCAGGTCCTACTTGTTTGGTCGAGTCCAATGTGTCCAATTTTCTAGCTTTGGTGAAACCCACACGTCTGAATTTTCTACTGTCAAAACAGGCGTGCCTCAGGGCTCTGTCCTGGGGCCTTTGCTTTTTATCCTCTATATAAATGATCTTCCTAAATACGTTAACCCTGGTATAGATAATTCACCACTCTCTGTTTCTTTATTTGCTGACGATACATGTCTCATTTTATATCACAATAATTTTTCTTCTATAGTCGATATTTGTAATCACACTTTCTCTCAACTTATTCAGTGGTTTTCATCAAATAAATTGTACCTAAATGTAGCCAAAACCAGTATTATTGAATTCCATCCTCAACGCACATATAACATTCCAAACATATTTTGCATGGGCGACACTATTTTGGACAACACTCTGTCAACTAAATTCCTTGGAATCTATCTAGATTACAATTTGTCATGGGGCACTCATATTTCTAAGCTAGGGAGCCAGCTGAACTCCGCTATATTTGCCCTGAGATGTTTGTCTTCATTCGCCTCTAGTAAGGTCCTCAACCTCGCGTATTATGGCCTTATTGAGAGTCGATTGAGATATGGAATTCTTTTCTGGGGTTTCTGTAATTCTACTTTATTTAATCGAATATTTATCCTTCAAAAGAGGGCGCTAAGGATTGTCTGGGGTCAGGACCACAGGGCCAGCTGTAGGGAGCTCTTTCGGGCGAGTGGTATCCTCACACTAACCAGCCTTTTAATATTTGAGGTGGTGGTATATGTTTTTAAAAATAAAATCAAATTCCCTATCCATAATCATAACTACAATACTAGATGTAAAAACAATTTTACCATTGAAAAGTGCAATCTGGATCTTTTTAAAAATTCTGTTTTTAATTTTGGCCCTAAATATTTTAATCTTCTCCCTCAAAATATAAAAACAATCAATAGTTTATCTCAGCTGAAAACATGTTTGAGAAGCCATTTGGTCGGGAGGGCTTTCTATACCATCGATGAGGCTCTTATGCAGCCTTAAGGGGTAATGTTGGCTGTTTTATTTTTATTTCACTACCTTAAATATTTTTCTTAATGTAGCAGCTCTTACTGTAATAAAATAAATGTCAATATTGGCTTGTGTAGGCTATAGTGAACAATTGTCTTAGAATTAATTTACTTATGATTTTATTTGTGTATTATTTTATGTCCTTGATTAATATGTTATTTTTGTATTATGACTTGCATAGAAAACTGTAACAGTTCATATTGTGTCAATAAATTAATCTTGAATCTTGAATCTTGAATCTTTGTCAAATTTAACCTATTTTTAGTTTTAAATAAGAGCAATAATGTGTAAAATAGTGCTGAAAAACAAATCACTGTACATTTTTCATCCAAAAATTTATTATGAAATATACAAATCTAAAATCAACTATCGACAAATCCAGTCTACTTTTAGTTTGAAATGAGAGAATTTATGAGTAAAACTGAGCTATAAACAATTAAATATGTTTGATGAAATACTGTAAAGCCCAGTTTCCAGACACAGATATTCGTAACACGCCAGTTTATAATGGAATTTTATAGATACACAAAATACAATGTTATGATATTTAAAAAGGGCAAATTAGTTATTGATTTTTATTTAAGAAATATAATAATCCAGACTATCCCTTTATCTTATTTTAAATATAAGAGATAAAGGGGACTCGTAGTTCTCTCAGTAAGAACTGTTTTTCTATTAAATATCATGATTCGTATTAAAAAAAATATTTTCGTGTTCTTTAAATGGAAACTTAGTTGACATATTTAAATATTCCTAAAATAATTATTTTAATAACGCTTTTCCTTCCACTCTATTACTAGTTTAGTTTTTCTTTACAAAAACTAAGTTACTTATTTGATCTGTTCATCTGGTGAATAAAATATAATTTTGTTGTTTCTCAGATGTGACATCATGGAATTTTTTTATTATCATACACAAATATCCCAGATTAAATGAACCCATGTGACTTAAGACTAAAACCTTAAATTAATGCTAGTTTATTGACAGGGTAATGTTTATTTTATTTAAACTGGCAGATAAAATATAAAAAGAAAAATAAATAAATAAAATTGTTAACCTAAATATGACATACTGTGATAAACTATGTAACAATTATAATTTTAGGTTTATAAAGCTACTGAGCAATAGCTAAAAAAATACTGCTCATTTTACAGTTTGTTAATTAAATATAATATTAATTTGAATAAGCTATGATTAAGCTACATTTAATAACTCCTTTCATCGGAACTTAGAATAACAATATAACTAACAGATATTCCCTAAGTACCACTAAACATATAACTTAGAAATAACATATTTATACTTACTTGTTTTTCTTCTCAGATTATTATAATAGTCCATACCGGTACATGATAAATAAATCGTGTAAAACAGCAAGCCCTAACTGCCGTTATGTGGGTGTAAATGGGTGTAATAGGCTCTCTAATCATGAGTCAGAAAAATAATTCCTGTTACCCTCACTGACAGGAATAAGATGGGTTAACATAGAACTTATATTATCTGGGATAAACATGTACTATTGATAAAAACAATACAATAATCGTAATAACATATCTTTAAAACACAATATTTTACACGTGTAGATTATATTTGTATTTAATATTTTAGTTATATAAAACAAGTGTGTTTTAGAATCATATTTTTAGTAATTGTTATATTAAGAAGAAAATAAATAATTTAACACTTTAAAAATTATTGAAAACTGGTTCATTTCAACGTTTATATTAAAATACATATATATATATATATATATATATATATATATATATATATATATATATATATTTATGGATTAAATACTTAAACCTAAATCCCAGCAATCAAAGTGCCACATGTCGATTGATTTTTTAATGCTTTTTTTAATAATTTTTGTTGCTACATTTTTGTTTATTAACGTAGCGTAATGAAATCAGTACTAAAAGCCCTAGACTGGTTGGAATCATATATTTGCAACAGAAAACAAAGAACAGTAATTGTTCACAAAAACAGGAAAGTGTTTTCCCCCTGGCAGGAAATTAGGTGCGGTGTTCCTCAGGGTTCAATATTAGGACCTCTGTTGTTTTTGATTTTTATAAATGACTTAATATTGACTATCCAGTTTTATATGCCGATGACACTACTTCTATTGTTAAAGCCAAATCAAATCATTTACTTATTGAATCAATAAACAATAATCTTGATCAGCTATTCTTATGGTTTTATGCAAATGGGACTGAACAGCTCAAAAACACATATAATAAAATTTAATACCTACCAAAATAAAGGACCATTTGTTGATAAAATACTTTTTAGAAATCAAGAATTAGAAGTAACATCGACATGCAGTTTTTAGGAGTTCTTTTAGATAAAAACCTGTCATGGAAATTTTATATTGATAAATTATATAAAAGACTTAATACATGCTGTTTTCAAATGTTGGTATTAAGGGACAGTGTTGACTTACAAACCCGAATAATGGTATATTATTCACTTTTTTACTCGGTAATTGGTTATGGCATAGAATTTTGGGGTGATTCAACTGATTCAATGAGAATATTTAAAGTCCAGAAAAAATTTTTAAGAATTTTAACATTTTCAAAAAAAAGAAGTTCATGTGAAGAATTATTTAAAGAACTTCAAATGTTATCAGTGCCTTCACTTTACATATACAAATGCCTTGTATACATAAAATTAACAGAACAGCATCAGCACAATTATAAAACAAGAAATAAAAATAATTTCCTGTTTCCAATACATAGGTTAGCTTTAACAGAGCATATCCCTCAGTATATGGGAATGAAGTTTTATGACAAACTTCCCCAACAAATTAAATGTATTGGTGATTTAAAAATGTTTAAATCTGAATTAAAAAGCTTGTTACTAGACAAAAATTATTATAAAATAGAAGATTATTTAAATAATAGTTAGCAGATTTAGTAGATTTTTATAACAAACATATAGACAACCTTTTCTTTATTCTGACAATTGACAAATTTAATATGTATTAATACTTGATTTGCATACATTTCATGTATTAAGTTTAGTTTTAGTTTTAAGCCCTGACAATTTCACCTGTTTTCACCAGCAATTCTGGTTGTAAAAAGAAAATGTTATGGGAAAATAAAGAATTTGACTATTGACATCTGTTGAGACTGAAGCCCTATTTGTGGACTTTCGTAAAGTTTGTTGCAATATGCTGTTTGAGAATTTTAGGGCATAAGTATACTCGTGTTTATTCAACAATAATAGTAATGAAATAAGTGTAAAAAACTACTTCTGTATAGCGTATGTTTGCATAAAACCCGTGAACCTTGATATAAATACCATACTGAGGCAAAACTTGGGGAACTTCTGTAAAGTTCTCAACTTCCTCAAAGCAGTCAGAAAGAGGAAGTGGGCCATTTACATTTACATTATTCAAAAAGCAAGATGCCTACAGATGTAGGCCTAAATAACATAAATGTGTTTAGTACGAATTTTACTAAAATAAAACCATTAAAATAATTTAAAAAAAGTGGACAGAACACAGTTAGTTGGTAAAATGAAGTTCGCTTACTAAAATATAAGATTATTTTACATTCTCACATACAAATTGGTGGCCGGGTAGTTCACCTAAACATTACCGTAAGAGATGTTTGCCGTCATGCTGGATCAGTGGCTGGAAGCTTTCAGCCTACGGAGTGTGGAGTACAGGGGTCAAGGTTCATAGCCACAACTGACCAACGGTCGATACTTCACTCGTAAATGAAGTTCACACACACACACACAGGACTGGCAAAGTGTTTGAAGATGTAAAAATGAAAGTTTCTTAGTTTCCCTGAGTATCGGGCTATTAATAAATTGCCCTTTCTGAGGAACAGTTGAATTCGGTTAGTAACCAGGTAACAAGGTCATACACACTCATAAATAAATTAATATATGCCTTTAAATACGCAAACTGTTTTGTTGGCGTCTCATATGTAAGAATGCAAGTATTCCTCTAGCACAGACCATACCACTTAACACAACCTAAACACTTCTATTTAAGACATGTCATTATAAAAATGTTACTTTCACATATAAAGTTTACATGCATTAGGCAAGGTTTACATTAGTGCTAATAAATATACAATTTAAACACATAATTTCTATATTATATAAATATCAAATAATAAAAATAATCTTACCATGCACACAACACCACGTTAAAACTGTTTTGTTAATGGAGGGGGGTACGATAATGCATACAGTTATTTATAAACTGTCAAAAGGCAGGATTTTGTAGTTTAGTTTTCCACGGTATTGTTATTATAGCTGGAATTAATCATACTACAAAATTACACTTTCAATTTTATAAATATATAATTACAATTACTATTTTAATGGAATTAAGTATTCTATTACTATTTTAATGGAATTCTCGTAAATGTTCTAATGTAAATTATTTAAATTACCTCAGTGGTAATTGTCTTTATGTATATTTCATAGGATCACATAAAATTAATAAATTAATATACCTATTTATGACATATCTTAATAACTATATTCTATTAATTTAAGTGGAGACACTATAAGAATATTGCATTCAAGATTACAAGAACGAATATTTTACAATAAACAAAGTAAGTTGATACAAATATATAATAGTTATAATTTTAGTTGCAATATTGATGCAAATAACATGAGCTTTTCTGAGAATTAACTAAACTCACCTTTAAAAAAACAGCTAATTATAAACTAAGAAAACGTGAATAAAATGTTTTACACAAAAATACTAACTACTAACCCCACTTAAATAAAATTGTATAGTTTATATATGTTTTAAAGTTATTTATTTATTATTTGTTGTACATTTATTTATTAAATTTTACTTAAAGATAACATTAAAATATATTTCCATCTAAAATGTAAATCTATGAGCTGTACATTTATCTAAAACCTAGTATAAGTATCAACGTAAAAAAAAATCCAGGAACCGTTATTTGTACTCTCTTCAAATAGTGTGTGTGTGCGTGCGCGCGCGCGCACGTGTGTGTGCGTGTGCGTGCGTGCGTGTGCGTGCGTGCGTGTGCGCGTGTGTGTGTGTGCACATGCGTGCGTGCATGCGTGCTTGTGTGCGTGCATGTGTGCGTGTGTGTGTGCGCGCGCGCGCGCGTGTGTGTGTGTGTGTGTGTGTGTGTGTGTGTTTCCCTCAGAAACAGTAATCAAACCTTTCAGGTTGATTGTAAATTGGCCCTATGGGATGTTCGATACAAAGCTGTTATTTGCTGTCATTCACCAACCTTTGTAACTGAAGTTGCTAATTTTATTGGCCACTTTTTTACCAAATTGACAATATAGTAGCACAGACTATGTTTTTATACCGTAATTTATAAACATACTTTTATTTTAAAAATCTGTTATTGTAGTTGGTATGATTTATAAAAGTTGATGATAAGAAAAATCTACATATTCGATTAGAGGATGGGGTGTTGCATGAACAGAACCATTTAAAAAGTTAAAAGTTAAAGATCGCCTTATTTTACCAGGTGAAGTTAGGGCTAAGAAGCCCTCTCTTACACTTAACCTTTGAACCAACGGCTTAAAGGTGACTTCCAAACCACCACCAATGACCGGGCCGGTGGACTGCGTGCAAAAACGGGATCGCTCACACGACGGTCACCCATCCAAGGGACAGCCACGCTCGATGTCACTTGACTCCGTTATCTTGTGATAATGTCGGAACCCTCTGGTCAAGGCCACTGGCAAATTTATGTAGTTAACAGTCACAGCTGATCAATAATATTTATTTGAAATAAAAACAACTCAATAAAAATAATATACAGGGTGTTACAAAAACGTAATGATGGTAATGCATTTTCACATTCTATGTGTAATTCTAAGCTAAAAATGAAAAATAATATGCTTTTTAGTTCTCTCTTTGTTTAGAAGCTAGACGCAATTTTGGTTTTTGTTTTTTTTTTCATAAAAAAATTTATATTTTTTTTGTTATCAATACGATTGTAACAAAATTCGGTAAATGGCTTCATGTTACAAGGTAGTATATGATAAAAGAATATTTTTTTAAAATCATCTTGATATTAAGAAAATTACGGCCATTTTGTTTTTTTTAATTTCTTAAAAACACTAGTTTTATAAAGATCATGTAAAACACAAAACCATTTTAAACAAATTTACCTTTCCAATGATACGTCATTTGAAAATGCGGGGAAAGGCGACGGAAAAATACATGGGTGCTACCAATTGCGGGGAAACGGGCGATAATGAACCCGGATTAAATGCGCGGTTATAGAGTGAATTGAATAGCAAAAGATTAATTACCAGAGGCCGTGTGAGATCATCGCTGGCTAATAATCGTCGCCTGTTCCACCACGTTAGAAACGCGCGGGCTGGTACAATGGTGTTGGCCGCGTGAGTGCTAATTGACGATGCCTAGCAATCACAACCAGCTTTGATCAGCACTAAGAGTGATCTACCTTAAGGGTAATATAATTACAGGTTAATTGAGACATTAAATATAATGGTGAAATAACTGGTTGGCTGCGATCCCCTCGTGCCCTAGACTTCTGAATCCCTACATTTTAATTGACTGATTAAATCCTACCCAGCGGAACTACTCCCCCCCCTTAATGGTTAATTTAGCCTGATCTAGTCATAATGAATTTAGTAAAACTCTATTCTAAAACTTAGCTGTCGAGTGAGCGGCCGGAGTTTTCCTCTTCGCCCTACGGGCAAACAAACCGCACGCCGACGCTGACTGTCTGACGACCTGACGACGACTCTGACAACCACTGCGTACGCCGCACCCTTCCCAGATCCTCGTGCATGCGCACGCGATAGTTGTCTCTCTCACCGCGGGTGGCGCTCCCCACAATCTCCCCCCCCCTAAAAATGTGTTTTTTTTAAATTTTTTTTATTTTTTTTTTATTTCAGGTGGGAGGTAAGGAAGGTGTGGGGCTCAGCTTGTCTGGCTCAAATCCTGGGGGGTCCGAAGAGTCCGCCTCTCCTCCAGGAGGGAGGTGCCCTACGTTCGAAAGTGATTCTGCGGGGATGTGTTGTAAGTTGTCAACAGTTGGTTGGTTGAGGCAGCGGTCAGTGTTCTAAGGTTCTTCTCTTTTTTACCCCATTTTTTGTTTTTTAAATAGAAGGTAAGGTGTGTCGGCTCGCGCGGCAAAATAACTACTTAACTACTTATGATCCTAACAGTAAAACTGATCCTAACCATTTTGCTGGAACTAAAACTAAATCTGAAGTGGTGCGGGAGTGTGTCAGCGAAATGGTGTCTATAGTAGGATGGATCCGATTGGTATCACACCTTCCACCGGTTCTGATCACGCAGTGTGGATTCGCCACTCTTTGGTTAGCTGATACTTGTATAGGGCTAATAGCCATGATAGTGGGTTAGCCGTAACAGCGGCTGTGTGCACTACATAATAGTGATTCAAAATAGATGCAGCAACTTATGGTGGGCAACCCATGCCTCAAGGTAGTTGAATGCGCCACTACCCGCCATAGTTGGAGGTCAGATATGGTAATCCATGCCGAAATGCAATAAGATGACAATGTGCTTCACACTATGAGATTGGTATATAGACCAATAGTGGTCGGACAGCTAAATTACTGCCCCTCCTCAATCCAGGGCTCAGCCGATGGACGATAGGATAACTGAAAGGCGGGTGGTCGTTGTTCATAGATGGCGTGACTGGAATGACATCCCTTGAATTGGTTGAACCAGTTGACTCACACTTGGTTATCAATCCGCAAGTCGCTGACACATGCCCTTATCGGACGCAAATCCCCCCCGCGACTATCTTAAATGGTATAGTAATTCTAATTATTCGCTAATTTGAAAGAAAAGGAATTTACTTGATTTATATTAGTTATGGTTGACTAAAGAATCGTGAATTGCAGCAAAATACTAATATAATAAAGGTTAAAAATAAATAAAAAATATTAATACAAAAGGAAAATTAAATCTGAAAGCCTTATATTAAATACAATAATTGAAATTAGTAAACTTAGCTCTATTGTTTGACACACGTTACACTTCCCTTCAATCTTTGCTTATTAAATATATTGGTAAATAAATGCTGGAGAGAAACACTGCCTAGTCTGTGCGTACGTCGGTCGTTAGCAAACACGATGGGAAAACTGTTGGTGAGAAAAGGTAAACATTAAGTCGGTCTGTATGTGAGGTTGGTAATGTATAGAAGCATCTCAGGTGACTCTAGTAATGGATCCCTTTTTAAGCTGTTGACAAGTGGAGGTGAAGGTAGGATATTAATTATTAAATTAATTATTAAGTTTGATTATCAAATTTTAAATGTGGTTATGTTAAAATTAAAGTGACCTAATAGATTGTGGCTTGGGCCAATTCCCCATTGTAGTGTATTGTTGTAGCGTCCGTCTGTCTGTTGTTCTAGGTCTCGCAGCCGAACAATGGAATGCGATAAGACCGTCGCTCGACGATGTCTTCCGCCCTATTACTTCCAAGAATAATATTTTGGGCTGGGTGCAGTCTATTCCTATATTGACCGCGCTCCCAAATAATATACTAGGTTTTAATCTTACAGCTACATTAAATTATATGCCAACACCCCGAATAGATATATATACAATATTTAATACTAGAAAATTCAATTCTTATAACTAATTGGTTCATTGTCAATTCTGACATGTTTGTCTTGCTCCTAATGATCGTCCCTAATACATCGCGCTAAATAACCTTGTTTCATACACTTAACTTTATTGTACTACTAAATTTAATCTGCCCGTATCCCTGGCTTATTGTTGGCATCCCTAAGCACTAAATAGATAAGAAAAGTGATAGACAGAACAGAGATAGTCATGTGTAAGTGTGACGACGAACGTTGTGCTATTATGTGTGAGTGACGTGTGCGTGTGCGTGTGTGCGTGTGTGTGTGTGTGTGTGTCACTGCGACTATCCTGAGGCGTGTCGACTCACCTCACGATGGCTTATCCGCCATCTGTGTGCCGGGCAAGCAGCATAAACAAAAGTGAATTACGAAAAAAAACACAAAAATATTTCACAGCTTTTGCTTATACTGGAATTAAGGAACTTATGAAATGATTTCTTTAACCTAATTGATAAAAAAAATTAAAACTTGCCACGGTCACAGCGGCTTAGCAGCGTTTTCCCTAATAACGATGTATAAAACGGTAAAAAACTTTCGGCGCCTCACGTCAACAGGACGTCGGGCAATTTGTAGGGAAGTCCTCGTAAAGAAATCCCTTAGACTCAAACGCCCGACCCCGTGGTAACTAGAGGTGTCGCTTGGAAGAAAATTTAAACGCGGGAAGACGTGTAGATAGAATGAAGGAAAGGAAAGGAAGATTGAACATAAGAGCTACACTAACCTAGGCTAGGGGCCGTCGCATAGCACTCACCCGGCCATATTAAAACTGGGGCTGAAAAAAAACGTTTTAACTGAGAAACGTGCGCCGACGTTACAAAGTTCCCCGTTGACGGCTTCTCTAACTGCACGGTGACCGGTGTGGTGAATCGGGCTATCACACACGGGTTGGACCATTGTGGCATGAGTTTGTAATTTACGTTATCCGCCGCTTTGGACTGGGGATGTAGTCTGTACATAACCCAATCACCCGGTTTGAAGTTATGGGGTTTCTTATCCCTGTTGTAGTACGCCTCGCGCTTTTGCCTCGCGCGACGCAGGGCGTCTAACGCTTGCCTCCAGCGCTGTTCCGTTGGAATCTGCGGGGCCGAGGGCACTAGCTCGTCGAGCCTCCACGCTAATTGAAGCGGATGTTTAATTTCCCTACCCAGGAACAAGCTAGCAGGCGTTGCACCTGTGCTGTCATGCTGGGCGGAATTGAAGGCCACTTTAATTGGAATAAAATTTTCCAATTAAAAAATTAACTGTTCAATTAACTAATTAAATTAAATTTATTGTTTAATGCTCTGTTAATTAAAATTACAAATTCAAATTATATTTATGGATTCCCTAATACAATACTCATACAAAAGAATTGCTTCACTTTCAGTCAGTCATATTCGTTAGTGTGTTTGTTACGTTGCATGTAAAATTTTAAACGTTTGGTGAGTGAGTCACCAATAATTTGGACACCGCGGTCGCTGTTCATTTCTCCTTTTAATTTAAAATAATTCCGTAGGGTAGGGGAGAATTGTAGGCCTATTTGTGTAGCTAGAAAACTGAACCACTACAGGTAGGTCAGCCAGAAAAACCCTATTATTTACAAAATACCCAAAAATATTTTCCCACTAAAAATTAACTGCTCCCTTGACTAATTAAATTGAATTTATTGTCTAATGTCCAATTAATTAATAATAAAATTAAAAGGCAAATTATTCTTTTTTTTTATAGATTTTCTAATACCATACTTATTTAAAGGAAATTGTTTTACTTGTAGTGAGTAATATCCGTCAGTGTGTTTGTGCAATCAATAAGTTCAGCTGGACACGGCTGGGTGTCTTGGAGTAGATAAAACCGGTTTCTACTGTGCCGATCGATAATGCTGAAGTATAACTGGAATACCGTTGACCTGCTAATAGCTTG
Organism: Stictocephala bisonia; assembly: GCA_035578905.1. Classification (NCBI taxonomy): domain Eukaryota; kingdom Metazoa; phylum Arthropoda; class Insecta; order Hemiptera; family Membracidae; genus Stictocephala; species Stictocephala bisonia. Next base: position 31,454 of record JAQJVL010004613.1, read on the forward strand.
CTGGGGTGACATTTAATACTGGCTGAAAAGAAAATATGCTAAACTTAACTTAATATGAACTGTACATAATCAATAGAATACATTACATACTGTAAATAATAGAAACATTAATCAATAGTTAATTGTCTCTCCACTCAGGTTACTCCGAGATTTCCCAAGCGAAATTTTATTTTCAGTCTTATTACATCCTCTAATAGTTACTCCCTTTTTTTTACATTTTTTACATTTATTTTTACATATATTTTTTTTTACATTTTTTAAATTAATTTTATATATTTTTTTGGTTTTTTTTCCTTTTTAATAGATTTTTACTTATTCATTTTAGAAAGGAGGACTACACTATTATTAACTTCACTTGGAAAATAATTGGCGTGAAATCTCCTAGGCAGTTGGATGTAACCCAAGCTTTGAGAGTATTTGTCACAAAATTCGTTATCACAAGGTGTAATTAAAAATAAATTGTTGCCCAAATCTTAAACAAAATTAAACTACTACTAAACTACTTAAATGAAATGAATGTAAAGGGCCGTCCCGAAGACTATTGGCTTTCGTATTTGTACTGATGGCTAAAGTGGTATTCCCTACAACTTTGATAAATATTTGATATTGCTTTATAAAATTCCTAGTTAATATATCTGACGTTATTTATATAAATTTGAATATTTTTTTTAAATTAAACTCCCCAAATTCAACAAATGTGGGCACGAGGTTCGAAGGTATATTGTTAAATGCACTCACGCGTTCGTGTAAGAGGAAAATTTACACAAAAAAGGAATTCGTAACTTCTTCTCCCTTCATTTTTATTATTTATACTTCTTGAGTAAATTGAAAAATGAGGAACATATACGGAAATTGACAATGCTGAAATCACCGGATGCACGCGGTCGCAGCCTATAGACAGGTTTAAAAACGAACTACAACCGCCCGTCTACACCGCCGACACGCACCTCCAGGTTCACACCGTCATTGTTCTCGGTATTTATTAACCAGAAAAATTAAATCACCTTGTTGAAAATAATATTGCCCTTAATTCAATTCTAGTAATTCGAAAATTTGTTGCTGTATCGTTGATTGCAAGGAGTGAAAGTCATGTTTGCCAGTCGGCCGACATGCTCGTGACATGCCCGTACTGTGACCGACATGTCCGTATCAGCTTCTCTTCGTGCAAGCTAACCGACCTTTTTACTAATAAAACATCTATATTTATTGTCAAAACTGATCGCCCTGCTATTTCACTCATAAAAAAAAATATTTAATTTTTTACTCTGAACGCTCTGCTACCAATTGCGGGGAAAGGCGACGGAAAAATACATGGGTGCTGCCAATTGCGGGGAAACGGGCGATAATGAACCCGGATTAAATGCGCGGTTATAGAGTGAATTGAATAGCAAAAGATTAATTACCAGAGGCCGTGTGAGATCATCGCTGGCTAATAATCGTCGCCTGTTCCACCACGTTAGAAACGCGCGGGCTGGTACAATGGTGTTGGCCGCGTGAGTGCTAATTGACGATGCCTAGCAATCACAACCAGCTTTGATCAGCACTAAGAGTGATCTACCTTAAGGGTAATATAATTACAGGTTAATTGAGACATTAAATATAATGGTGAAAAAACTGGTTGGCTGCGATCCCCTCGTGCCCTAGACTTCTGAATCCCTACATTTTAATTGACTGATTAAATCCTACCCAGCGGAACTACTCCCCCCCCCTTAATGGTTAATTTAGCCTGATCTAGGCATAATGAATTTAGTAAAACTCTATTCTAAAACTTAGCTGTCGAGTGAGCGGCCGGAGTTTTCCTCTTCGCCCTACGGGCAAGCGAACCGCACGCCGACGCTGACTGTCTGACGACCTGACGACGATTCTGACAACCACTGCGTACGCCGCACCCTTCCCAGATCCTCGCGCATGCGCACGCGATAGTTGTCTCTCTCACCGCGGGTGGCGCTCGCCACAAAAAAATCAGACATGGAATAACAATCGTATGAACTAAAATCAATTCACATGCAGTTCAAATACTGTCAAATTAGTAGCCATTTGTTTGTATGTGAATTAATTTTAGTTCATAATTTTGTTATTTCTTATCCGACTTTTACAAATAAGGTATTAATGTAAAGTTGATTAAAAACTGTTTTGTGTCTTACACAATTTTTATAAAACCAGTATTTTTTTTATATTTGTTAAAATAAAAAGAAAATGGCCTTAGTTTAGAAAATAATCAAGATAAATTTAGAAAATAATCAAGATAATTTAAAAATACATTTTTGTAATACTAACTTCTAAAATGGTCCCATTTACCGAGTTTTGTAACAATCGTAAATATAAGAACAAAGGTATAAATTGTTTTATGGAGAAAAACAATTTGGCGTCTAGCTGCTAAACAAAGCGGGAATAAAAAAATATTATTTTTCATTTTTAGCTTAGAATTACGCATAGAATCTAAAAATACATAGCCTGGCCCACAATTAGTAATATCCTGTACACAGGATATTAATAATATAATAATAATAATAATATACATACACTGTAATTAGGGTACATGTTATGTCACTTAGAAGTACGTAATAAACTTAAGGAAAACAATTTAATGGATTTCTGGGAAATAAAAGTACTGTATGACCTATGTAATAAAAAATAGAATACGACATATTTCAAACACAACCCATCATTGACAGTGCAGTTTTACTGTAGATCCTAAAATTCAGAAGATACTATTACTAACCATAAATCATTTATGTGACTTATAGTTTGTGTTTTAGCTGTTAAGGATTCTATTATCTTTCTTATTACACAAATTACGTATAATTAGTATTATGTAGTAATAGTAATGTTGTACAATTGTTGGTTTAATCCGATAGAATAACTGAAATGACTTCCCCATACTTGTTAAATAATATGAAATAAGGACAAGCGTTATTGTTAGTATCAGTTATAACCTTGTGTATATGGATCATATCTAAGAACAGTCTCTGAAGGAAATTGTAAAGGCTGAAAATACGGTATTTATATTTTAAAGCCTTCTTTTAGTGGCCTTAAAATTTTATTATAATTTTGTATTTTGTCTCTAGCATGGTTTGAGTTTTATATTCCCCTGAATAAATGGTTTTCTATATGATAGTTTGTGTTGTAACAAATTCAAGCCAATTTTTATAAACCTGAGGTTGATGTTGATGAATAAACCCTTACAAATCCCATGGAATATAATATACAACTAAGAAAAAAAAACTAATCAAGGTCTTAAATAAATACATATGTCATATCTTACTTTGTTAGCTCAAAGTTAGACAATATTGTTCATAATTTATCGAAATCAGGTATCTTATAAAACTTAATTCAATATGTAGCGGCAAAAAACTCTTTAGATACAGAAAAACGTTGTTGCATCAACTATAAAAATAAATATAAGTATAATATAAAAAAAAACGTGAAACATATCCTTAATTTACGATTCTGACAGCCATTTTTCTTCAACGATAATCACAAAGAAAATTAAATATGAGATAAACTTACAATAAAAGGCAAAATAATTACTATAATTTGGCTATTATTATCAATTATATTTTTATTTATTTTACTCTAAAGTCAACTTCAATATGAGTGTTTTTTTTATAAAAATGAACCTTAAATCATGATGTGATAATAAAGTACATATAAGTATTACTTTATTTACTAATATCGATTGAATGTCCGGCTCTATAATCATCGTCACTTCACACTGGGTATTGTTACAATGCATTGTTGTAGCCATCTATTGTCAGCTTTGATGTGACTCACAACGAGTCTATCCAACCCTTCTGTAAGTGTATCTCTTGAAAACTGTTGTTACTATGGATCTTATTATCAAACATTAATATTATCTTTTATAATAATAAAATAGTATTAAAATTAATCAACTTACTAGTTAAATATCTAGTAAAATGTCCTAATATTTAGTGGATGAGTAAAATATAAACTAAATTCACGACGCACCAATTTACGTTTTTAAGGGAAATTTAAATTTCAATTTTATTTTCATAGCTGTTAAGAATTCAGTATTTTATTTAAATGTCAGTATTATTTCATAGCATAGTTTTGAAATTTTTTCAATTCAACTAATTATAAACTTGCTCTTACATGCTGTAACTTATTCTTTAAAGATTTCAGAATAGGTTACAATTGTATTGTTATCTTTAATTTCTCAAACACAGGAGCTAATAATAAATCCGTCAAAATTCGTATTTAGTAAAATGTAATTGAAAATAAAATAAAATAGATCTTCAAAAAAATAAAAATGTTAACTTCTTCTTGTTAAAACTCTTTATTTAAAATTAAAAACCAAACTTAAAAACTGTTCCCAAATAATGGTATAAAACAAAAATAAACTTTTTTATATGTAAAATTGTTGTATATAAATTCTTTATGTATGTTACTTAAAATGAATGAATTAAAGATTCTGCTTCAGGAATCTGCAAAACCAATAGTTATTTTGATTTTTAAAACTTTTGTATTACTAAAATCTGACTTGTGAAAAAGTTTACTGAAATGTTACTAAAAGAGCGGCACTTTCAAGAACAATTAAAACTGAGAAACATTTACTAGGTTTTGGTGAGAACAGCTAAAAGGACAGGGGACAAAGCTAACAACGAGAATCTACAAATTAATAACAAAAGTCTAACTTACGTAGCTTCCAGAGAACAGAAATCAGTAGAAACCAAAGGTGCCACCCGACACATGAATGTTACGCACAATCAAACAACACTCTGACTGCGCGGCACAACAACTCCTTAAAGCTTAACGCAGGAAAATTGCCGAACTCCATAACATAACGGAAAAACGATTCAAAAAGCGGCGAACTTAACACAGCAAAATATGGCGGTGAAACAGGCCGAGAAGACCGTTCCTCGAAATATTTACCTAGACTCCCCCACTACATGCAATATGCCTCGAACAAAAGGGAAGAGAACCAATCAGGGAGATTTGAGGAGGAAGCAAACGTAACAACGTCACCAAAACCTGTAAATTGCAGAAAACATGTCGATCAGACTGGACATGAAAAGATCTCGTTGTAACAAATATTGGTTATTTTAATTCTAATGGGAAAATGTACTTTTTTAATTGAGGGGCTAAGATCCTCAATTTTTATGAAAAACTGCAATTTTTTTAATTAAAATTTTACAGCGTTTGAATTAATTTTCTATTGCAAGTACTTTTATAATATTTTAATTTTTCTAAAATCAATGTAACTACACATTGTTACATTTTGTCTTTGTAAGAAATGAGGCATTGTAAAAATATTTCTACTACGCTAAGTGTTATAAGAGTGTAAACACAAATAGTTTGAGCCGGTCGTAAATACATTTTTAATAAACCCAAAAATGATTTTCACTCTCACATACATTTTGTTTAAAAAAAGCTTGTTAATTTCTACATATATTCCTGTTTACTTTGAATGAGCAACATTTATAAACTCAACTGGCTACAAAGAAAATAATGCAATAAGACTTATATTGGTAAAATATTTATAATATATTTTAATAAAATTTCATATTTTTGTTTTATATCACACATTTTTAAAGCTAAGTCTTAGAACAAGGTATTTTTACATGAAGTCTTAAGATAGAGTATTACACTACAGCTTATAACCTTACATACATGTTAAAACTAAATATAGTTTATAAAAGGAGGATAGTTTAGATGATCTACAGTTCAAATACAAAAATACTGTAATTTAGTTTAAACAGAACACTTAATTATATTTTGTCATATGATATTTTACTGTATAATTTGAGTATTAAATCAAATATGGTTTGTCTGGTTTGACTACAATACTAATATTTTTTGTACTGTATATTGGATGTACAGTTATTTTGATTTACATTTTTATCATAGTTCAAATATTGTACAATCATATAATACGTTGACACAATTTTCATCAGGTGTTTGCAGGCACTCAGTTCATTAGAGACACGTTGACTTACGGGGAAGTACAACAGAATACTATCATATATTATAATTGACAACCGGAAATCGGTTGATGGGTAAAAACCTAAATTGGAAGTTAGCTTTTGGAGAGGAAAATTGCGTCGAGTTTCCTTCTACACAAACGATATGTTTCTGAGGTGACTGCAAGTAAAACACAGTACATGTTCAGCACATACAATTTTCGTCTATTTACAGATACTAGTAGCTCCATTTCTGCGTAAGCTTTACAAATTTAAATCAACGTTGCAGTGTGAATCCTTTGATACCATTTAGGAACCGAACCCTTCTATAAAATTGTAGGTGCACTGTTTATTGAACTAAATAATTGTCCACAACCGTATTTATATACAAAGGACATTTAGCAGCCTACTTATAAAATATTTTGGGAATTCATCCATACAGAAAGGATTGAATTATCATAGTTTGTTTCAAGAAATATGTCACATCACATGCAAAACAATAATTGCTAAAAAGCGAACCATTAAACGTGCATGCAACAAACTACCTACTCACGGAGCCGACATAATAGAGCTCACAAAACGTTAATGTACTGTACTTCCACTGCAGTTAAAGAAAATATAGCTTTACAAAATTCTGACATTTTTTTCACACAACTATCAGTTTTTAGAAAAGAACACATCTCTTTTAATTATTCCACAAATTTTAATTAAAAAGTTGTCTTTGATGGTTAAGGCATCATCAGTTTAAAATGTAAACAGAAAAAACCTAAGTATAAAACAATATAAATTAAAACATGATAAAATATAGATATTTTTAAAGAATTTAAAACTTAAATAGATTAGTAGAATGTTATTTTAAATGAAATATTAAACTGGAAAATATGATTTACAATGAACTATCTTATGTTCGATTTCTTCTTTAACTAAAGGTTGGGTATATTTTGTTAACATTTATAGATAGTTGTGATATGCATTTTTTTTATTTATAACAGATATGCAGGCACTTTCAATTTGATTCATTTTTGTCCTTGACGAATCTTTGCATATAATACTAGATGAGACAAATTGAATTTCATGATTTTCATTTAGAGTGTGTTCTACTAATTTTGATTTTTCTTTATTTTGTGTTTTGTAATTATATGTGTGTTCTTTGACTATAGTACTTTTACGTTTAGAGATTTGGCCAATGTACGTTTTATTAAATTTATAATCAATGTTGTAAATTATATTTTTTGATTTTTGAAATTACATTATTTTTGTAGGATAGTTATTATTTATTAATAACTTTATAGTATCATGTTCTGCCTTAAATTTTTCTTCATCGTTTGTTACTAAATTATATAAATTATATTTATAAATTATATATTAGAACGTTGAATCGTTCTAGTTTTTACATGCTGAGGTTGATTTAAAAAAAATAATTTATGTCTTTTAATGAAAAACAACTTTCAGTGTTGCATAGTAGTGCATGTCATTAACACGAATGAAAATACTACTTTGTTTATCTTATAGTCTTATTGGTTACTTCCTGGCCTAAATTGGTAATAATCAAAATAAATCAAGGTTGTATTCTAAATCAGTTTGGTAAGGGCTTAAATTTTAACACTGGAGAGTTTCCAGAAAACATGTAACAGATGGAAGTAGATTCATTTTTGTTCGTTTTGGTGTATAATGTTTTATATTTATCTGTCCACAATAACTAGTATATTTATATGGATGGTTGTGATATGCATTGTTCTTTTATAACAGATATGCAGGCAACTTTAAGTTGATTCCTTTTGGTCCATTGTGATTCTAGATAATACTAGATGGATCAAATGTAATGTAAGTACTTTCATTTAGAGCCTATATCAAATATTAAAAACTATGTTGTTCTTATATTCATTAATTTTATATGTGATTTTAACGTTCATGTTTGTTTCATAATTTCGCAAAACAAAAACCTAAAAAACAGTACATAAAAAGCAATATTAAAGAATTAAGTATATTAATATCACAATCGTGGTCTTCTGGATCCGACCGTGTCAAACTATGTACACTATGTACAACATCAGGAGCGGATGTTTCGACCTCGTTGTAGAGGCCATCTTCAGGGCTTCGTAGCAGCAGTAGTACTGGAGCGGATAAGGCTGGGGCTCAGGTTAAATAGGGTTGGGTGGCCTATTGTTTGTGGAATGTGCCGTGGGGTGTTAGTGATGTATCGAATGCTCTAGACCCTTCTTCGCTGTCTTTGTTTACGTTATCTGTAGAATATTCCAGACAGTTCCGTGCCTTTAGCTTGCTGATTACCTGTTACCTGTTGCTAATTTCAAATTATTGGTCTTTGTTGATATTTTTCCTTTCATGTTTCTGTATTTCTTTGGCTTCTAAAACTTTTATTTCAAAATAATGAGCTGAGCTGGCGAGGATTTCCACTTTATCAAACTCAATCGAATGTTTAGTGATAAACGAATGCTCGGCAACTGCTGATTGTTCAATATTGGAGTTCTTTGTACAAATTATATGTTCCTTAATACGTGTAGATACCAACCTGCCAGTTTTACCTATGTAATATTCTTTGCAAACACATGGTATATAGTAAACACCAGAAACCTGAAGGGGAAATGTATCTTTAACAGGTCGAACGAATTATCTGTCTTATTTTCTGATAGGGCTTGAAAATAGTTTTTATATTATATTTCTGTAGAATTCATCCAATGTTGTTTGTAGTTACTTTGACATATGGCAATAATGATCTCTTTTTCTTTGTACTGTTTTCGGCTTTCGGTGGTTTTATTTTTTGTTGATTCTTTAAAGCTTGTAAGATTGAAGATTTTGTGTAACCTTTCTGTTGGAGTGTCGTGATTAGGTGATATTTTTTATTATTGTAGTTTTCTTTATTATAAATAAAATTACAAAGTAATGGTATTGAATAATTCGTAATCATAACAACCTTTCGTACAGAATTTTCAGGAAACCTACACAAACCATTGTAACAATAAATAACAGTTCTGCCCATCCCCCGTCTCACAAAACAGCTAGCTTCAGAAGTATGTTATGTAGGGCGTATTCAATACCATTAAGTGTTGCAGATAGGAAACAGGAAATAAACGTAATAAAATCAATAGCTATTGCAAATGGATATAAGGCATCAATTATTGATGAAATTGTAAGTAGAATAAAAAATAAAATAGAAAATAAAATTCGAGATGATAAACGAACTGCACTCAAAAAAGAAAAATTCGATAAAGAACAAAAGTAGTATGTATCCCTCCATTACAATGGACCGTTTACACAAAGACCGTTTACCTCACGGTCTGGCGCTGTTACAAATGTGTTCCAAGAACAACTGTTTGTCATTAATAGTATGTATATTGATGTAACAATAAATAAATTGTGAGAGGACAGAGAAGTTATTAACAGAAGCTTATTATTGAGAAAAAAAACGTAACAAAAAACTAATAACTGGCTGACTCATTCACTCATCACTGATTCTCCAACTTCGCATCTATGTAGAGACCTAAAATTTAGTACACTGTTTCTTTAGGTCTTAAATAGAACAGTGATATTGACCCACCCGCCCACCCATACACGTACAGTGATATTGACCCACCCACCTGCCCATACACATACAGTGATATTGACCCACCCGCCCACGTACAGTGATATTGACCCACCCGCCCGCCCATACATGTACAGTGATATTGACCCACCCACCCGCCCATACACGTACAGTGATATTGACCCACACACCCGCCCATACACGTACAGTGATATTGACCCACGCACCCACCCATACACGTACAGTGATATTGACCCACCCGCCCGCCCATACACGTACATTGATATTGAATTAGCCCACACACGCTAGTTTTTTAATTAGCCCACACACGCTAATTAAAAAACTATTTATAAATAAAAACCACTCAGTTAGCCAAGGTATGTAAAGCGGAAGTTTTTTAACTGGGTATTGGTGTTAAACTGCATGTAAATAGTGATTTTTATGCGTTATCTTACTATGTACAGAGTGTCCTAGGTTTCCATCTGTTTTCTTCATGACCAATACATCCAGAAAGGGAAGACAGCCTTTTTCTTCGACTCGCATTGTGAATTGAATTTTTGGATTAATTGTGTTAGGATTTTGTAAGAAACCATCCAACGTGTTCCTGGCATTCGGCCAAATAACAAAGGTATCGTCAACGAAACGGAGAAATACAGACGATTTTGAACTGCAGTGGTGAGAGCCTGTTTTTCAAAATGTTCCATGAATAGGTTAGCTGTGACCAGAGAAAGTGGAGAACCCATAGCTGTGCCACCAGGTTGTTCATAGTAGTTTTCATCAAAATATAAATAAGTAGAAGTGAGACAATTTGCAGCAAGGTCAGGAGGAAGGGGATCCTTTATAAGCTTGATGGATTCGTCAACGGGCACTTGAGTAAACAGGGAAACTGACCAGAAGATCTGTGGTAGTTACTCGTAGGTTGTTCAAATGTTCACAAAATGGTGAGAGTCCTTAATGAATGTTTCAGTCTTCCATACATATGTACTTAAAGTCCTGTGTGATTGTATAAGAAGAGTTAATCAGTTGTTTAATGTTATCAAATAACATCCTGTGACTCACAATTGGGAATAATGTAGGAAGGTACACGTTTATTTTTAGTAGTAATTAAAATCTTTTTAGTGTTTAACTGGGAAGTATATATATATATATTTTTATTTATAGTAAATAATATCAGAAACTAAGTCAATTGGACAGTTTTAACTTGTAAAAGCGATCATGCACTAGTTTTTATTCAACTAGACCGGAAACAAATTAGCCGTGGGACAGGAAGGAGCCAATACAGATATACAATGTTGACATGTTGAGCTCCTCTTAGAGGTAGGCTAAAGTTAGAACGGTTGGACTATAGTATCGGATATTATGCCGGTTTATTAAGGAAGTTTGTTAGTTACCTCTTAAAAATTATGCATTAAAAACGTTGTCTAGAAGGTAAATGTAATATAAGGCCTATACTCTTCTTACAAAAACAGATTTTCTTTGTTTAAGGCGGTTAGGCTCCAGATTTTTTCTTTAAATTTCTGAATAAAATTGTACTCATAATGACATTTATGTAGTGGGATTACTTACTAAATAAACTATAACCACTAAAGCTTTTGAAATTGGTAACTTTTGGTTAGTAGAAATGTTTTTTGTAAGAAAGAAAATTTGTAGGTAAGCAGTTCTAGAACAGTTATATCCATATGGTCAATATAAAGGCAACCCAAGAATAAATACAAAATATTTTGAAACCATTAAGTTCAGTACAAATCAAACAATGATAAAATGTATTGTGAAAGAGAAGAAAATGTATCCATATTCGTTTATCTACTACTTATTGCATTTATGCTATGCACTTGATTACATTCAATTCAAAACATTTTTTAATTTGTAGTAAATAATTTGAGAATGCTGCCAAATGGTCAGTATATACATATTATACTATCAACAGATGTGGTACAGTTCATAGTTTTCTTTAGCCATACCACTCACTCACTCACTGACTGACTAAACACGAAATCTCAAAAACCACCGAACGGATTTGTATGAAACTTGGTACGTAGCTTCCTCTAGGGTAGTAGATGCTCGCTAAGAAACGGTTTCAAAAAATTCAATCAGGCTCGCGACCAAACCGTGAAAAACGAGACAAAATTTTT
>JAQJVL010004614.1:0-43056 GCA_035578905.1 Stictocephala bisonia
CTTAAGACAGGGTCTGCTTGGTTTATTGTATTTAATGAAAAGGCTACAAGTAATACATCTCTTTATATTACTACCTTATTGGTGATGCCTCTTTGATCAAAGTCATAAGACAAACAATAACAATCCTACTGGGTTTTCTGGTTCAGATCCGGATTTCAGCAGAAAACCACGCAGGATCATGAGGCATCACCAATAAGGTAATAATACAATTAAAATCAGGTCCTGCTCTGGCAAGGAAATAATACAAATAAAAATAATAAATATCATTGAGATCGATAGTGATGCAAAGCCTAACAAATAACAGTATAATTCAGAGGATTACTCTGGGTTCCTGTCCCAGATTCCTGATTTAGCGTATCTGTCATAGTTACTACATTATATATATATATATATATATATATATATATATATATATATATATATACTACATGACTTGTGCTGTTTCAATGGAAAGCAGCGCCTTCAATATCACAGAGGTATAATGACTTCTCGTGACTCGCCGAGTATACTTAAGGTTTAAAGAAAAGAGAGAAATGCTTTACAGTGTTAAATATTGTATTGTTTATTCAACAACGTACATACATTATAAACACTAACCACAGAAAATAAAAACTATAATGCTCATCATATATTTTTTATAATGTTGCTTTCATAATTAAAATGAGAAGCTGAACCTGGTAACAAAATTTTTTATATTAAACAGCAAAGTATTTGACAAAACGTCATTAACTCATTAGTGGCCTGGCTTCCCAATATCTACAATATAGATTATTTTTTGTTAATTTTGAACAGTTCGTTATATGGTCTTTGTCCATAAGATCAGATGAATTACATAAAATACAATTTGGATTTTCATATATTCCAAAGCGATGAAGATACTTTCCACGGCAGTCATTCAAGATTCAAGATGTTTATTGGCCGTTAAATACAAACTGTTGTACAATAGGCTTTGTCAATAATTACATTATCATTAGCAAATACATTCATTATAAACATAATAAATGTAGTATGTGATAAAATATATTATGATGACAATTACAAACATAATAAACAACTACAGAATATAGTTGAGCAAATATAAACATCAATGCTATACAAACAAATTAATAAACATTAAAATTAAAAGTGCAAAGTACTAATATCACAAGCCAGATATTGTTCAATAGAATAAAAACAATTATCTTTAAACCAACTATCCAATATATTTCTAAACTTTTTAAAGTCAACTGTCCAGGCACTTTCTGGTAACTTATTAAATAATCTTATTTGCATGCTTAAATGACTGTTTTTTGTTATTTGCAATCTGGTACGTAAGGGGTCCAATAAAAAATGTTTTCTTATGGGATATTGGTGAAAGTCTTTCTTAACATTAAATGATTGTAGATTCTCTTTTACATTTAATAGACATCGATACATATATAAGCATGGAAAAGGCATTATACGATACTCTTTAAAAATTGGGAAACATGATTCTGAATCATTTACATTTTTTATAATTCTCAAAGCCTTTGCCAGATGAATATTTTATTTGAACTGGTACAGTTGCCCCAAAGTGAAAACATGTCCTGTTTTAAGACGAAAAGCAGCAACAGCATTTTTTCTTGGGAAATCTGGAATATCATTTAAATCTTTCCATGTTTTTTTTTTTATTTTGTTTTTTAAAGTAATTTGGAAATTATCTTTTATAGAATATTTAATTTTGTTTCTTGCTTAATAGAAAGAAAGGAGTTGTGTTGTTTTGATGGGGTGGATATTTTGTTGCTCCATGTTTATCTAGTTTGTCAGCTAATTCATTTCCTTTTATATTAAAATGTGAAGGAATCCATTGGAAAATAAAATTTCTATTTTGATCTTAAGTTTTTAATAAATTTTCTTTTTCTGCATTACCTTAGTTCTTTTGATTCCATTCTTTCTATGATTACAAATCGCTTCAATTGCTGATTTAGAATCACAAAATAAGACAATCTTTTTAGGTTGTATATACTCATGTACTAATTTGTTTACAGCTAGTTTTATTGCAGCTATTTCACCATCAAAGGCAGTTTTAGATGAATCAAGTGTTTGATAGTGTGAAAATAGTTCGGAAAAAACTCCAGCACCAACTGAAGATTGCTGGGTTCGTTTTGAACAATCTGTATAAATATGAGTCCATAAAGGTTTTGGATAATTTTGATCTATTGTCTCTATGCTTAGTTGTTTTAGTATTTCAGGGTTTAGGTCAGATTTGTTGGTAGTTTTTGTTAAGTTTAAGTTGAATGTTATGTTATTGATTTCAATTGGGTTTTCAAGGAATCAAAAAGCATTCTGCTAGAAAAGATAAATTATAAGTAATTTGGCATTGATGTATTTTTTAAATAAAACCATCTTGAGTGTTGAGCTTTTCAACTGAGTTTGAAGGATTTTTGCAAAATGTATTATGAGGTAGTCTTAATAAATTTTCATATAAAATGTGCTTTTTCTTGAATAATCATTTCTATTGCCATGTGCTTTGTTAAAGCAAGCATTGCATTAATGGGTGAATCTATATTTATAAAAGAGGATGTTTGTATATATATATATATGTTTGAAGTTTATGCGCTGCCAAACCATCCAACCGATCGCCATGAAACTTTAGGATGTTGTCCTGTATACTCCCGAGATGGTTTCTGTGAAGTTTGATGCAGATCCGTCCACAGGGTCCCGCCCCACGGGCTCCTAAAGATCCCATGTTATTCAAATGGAGAATCTGAATTGTTTACAAAAAACATATGACTGTGTGGTTTAATGTAGTTTCACATGCCATAAGTAAATTGAAGTTCTCACAACAACAGTACTGTATATGTTTTGATTTATTGTAGTTCTACATTTCACCTTGAGAGTGTAGCACACACTACAAAAAACCTTTACATTTATACACCAAATAAGAAGACCAAAAAGATTGTTTACCCTCTTGCACTCATTTAATAAATAATGGTTTTTTATATAATTCTTTTTATTGCTTTATTTTGGTATGTCAATGAAAAATGAAAGGCGAGACAAGGTTCGCCGGGTTCAGCTAGTATTTATATAAAAACTGGAAAATAATCATTACATAATACAGTAATTACATAAATTATTGAAAAAGTCAGACATTTTCTTCTGAATCAATGAAGACGTGCCTTTTATCAATGGCAAGGCCGTAGCCAGAGGGGGGGTTAGGGGGTCAAACCCCCCCCCCCCCCGAAATTTTACTAGTAGTAAAAATTAATCAAGGTACAAGTTAAATTATAAAATAATCGCAAAACAGAGAATCCAGCAATATACGAGTATATAACATCATTGTGGATTTCCGTGCTTAGGCCTAATGCTTGGTAATATTTAGATTTGAATGATACTACAATGCTTACAAATTACAACATACAATCCATGATTAGGTATTACAAGGATGGAGGGAGGGAGGTTACTACCCTGGACGCTTGTGGGTTGTGAGCTTGTCCGTGTTTTGCCGTCACTGTACAAACTGACGGGTGGCGGCGCACCGGCTCGGCGGTGCGGTCCAAAAATAGCCCATGACTCATGCACCGCCACCCCCACCCCCTCCCTTCACGCATACACACCAGACCAAACCGAGATCAGTTTTCAGTCTAGTTCTTGTGAATGTCAGGGCCACACACTCGGTCATACCTTATGCAATGTTTCAGTAACTGTTATCAGTTTTGTAGTTTAGTGTCGTAGTTCTTTGGATGATTGTAGTTTGTGACTGTGAACATGATGATAAAGGTCAAGATGTAATGGCCAGTGATTGTGAGAAGTGTTGATCTGCTGACTAAAGACAAATTTTACAAAAAGACAGAAAGGTAAGTGTATTTTTCACTTAACATATTTCCCAATTAATTTATGTTAGGCCTACCGTAAACCGTAAAAAATAAATGTGTCGTTAAATAAATATAACATATAATGTCATATAAATATAACATTTGATGGGTTTGGACCGCTTTCCCTTAAAAGTGTTTGTGTATCTCTCTTGCAAAAGGCTGTTGGCGTAGACATAGGCCAGTAGGCCTAGTGCCATGATAATGATTAAAATATATTTTAATAAAGATTTCCTGCTAGAAACACCAATCTGTACCCGAATAATAATAATTTCTTGTTTTACTGTCACATTTCTTAACTTACTAAATCTATCGTATTTATTAAATTAAATTTTATTACTTTAATTTGAAATCGGTACAAATTGATTGATTTGAAATTGAAACAAAAAGATTGTGAGCGACATAAGAATTAAAATAATAGTATATTTCATCACTAGGAGCAAAAGTGACGCTTTTTAATACGAGCTCATGTTTAACGGGCGAGGCGGAGCCGAGGTCGGAAAATGAGCGAGGATTAAAAAGCCACTTTTGTTCCGTGTGTTGAACTATATTTTTCGTCATACTGCACAAATATAAGGTAAATTCTTAGCAAAACTACAGTTTACCACAAAGGTTTTCATCCCATATTGCATTGCCCATACAGCAATTTCATTAGTTTGCAGACGATAGTTACAATTTTAAAGCAATAAATAATAAACTACAATAATGTAACAGCTGATTTACTCGTCACCAGCTGACTTTTTGCTCCTAGGACCAAAAAGTAAGCTGACTTTTTGCTCCTAGGAGTCTAGGATCTAGGAGCAAAAAGAGTCAGCTGGTATCGAGTACATCAGCTGTTTATTCCTAGGTATAAAAAGAGCCTCTTTACGTCCGGAAATCATGTATTGAAATGAGCCGTTTTTAATGCAGTGTGACGAAAAAGCACATTTGATATTCAAATTTATTTTTAATTTAGTTTATTTTTTTTAGGGAACAGAGGCACAATGGCTAAACGGACGACTTCGCAGGTTCCCTTATTGACATTTTTTAGTAAAGTCAAGAAATCTGATGCTTCGAATGATAATGATACAATGCCGAAACAGCCAGTTGAGCCAGTTGCAGGGACCTCGAGTGAAATGGAAGCTTCGCCATTAGACAATATTAATATTTTTGACAGCGTTGAAGCTAACTGTGATGGTGAAAATACCCTTGATTTAGGAAGGTATCTCAACATCCCTTCTGAAAAAATTGATTCTGAAACAAAATTAAAACTACTGTGTAATCCGTGGGTACCAGATGCATCTTTTCAATTCCCTACTAGCGGAAAGAGAAATCTAAAATTCCAAAGTCAGTGGCTGCAAAAATTCCCATGGCTTGTTTATTCAAAAAAGAATGATGGAGCACTTTGTAAATATTGTGTATTGTTTGCAAAGGATACAGCTGGTAAAGGTGGGCATCAAAAGTTGAGATTACTCGTAAAAGAACCTTATAAGAATTGGAAGGATGCCTTGGAATGCTTCAAAAATCATCAGGATAAATGTGTTTATCATAAGGCAGCAATGGAATCAGGAAGTAACTTCATCAGTGTTGCAAACAACCCTAATCGTGACATAAGAAATCAAGTAGACTTAGCTAGGAAGAAACAAGTACAGGAAAACCGAGAGATGCTGGTTCTATAGTAGATACAATTAAGTTTTGTGGACGGCAGGAACTAGCTTTACGAGGAACCAATGACTCAGGGCCAATAAAGCCAAATGATGAAGAACCCTCAGTTAACGATGGGAACTTCAGAGCATTGTTAAGGTTAAGAGTGAAATGCGGGGACCAAAAACTTATTAAACATACTAGAAATATGTCCCTAAATGCTTCGTACATGAGCCCAACAATACAGAATGATCTGATTGCTATATGTGGAGAAGTAATTCAAAAAGAAATCGTCAAAGATATTGCCAAAGCTGGAGTATTTTCTATTTTGGCAGATGAAACTGCAGATATATCAGGAACTGAACAGCTTTCTCTCTGTGTACGTTACACAAAACAAGAGGAAACGTGTCATGTGACAAAAGAAGATTTTTTAGGATTTACACAGCTTAAAGGCACAAATGCCCAATCGATAGCTGATACTATAATTTCATTTTTGTCAAGTCTAGGCCTGGATTGCAAGAATATGGTGGGTCAAGGCTATGATGGCGCCTCTGTCATGAAAGGTTCTTTTAACGGAGTCCAAGCTTTGATAAAAAAACAGTACCCAGAAGCCCTCTACATACATTGTTGCTCACACTCGTTGAACCTGGCTCTATGTCACTCATGCAACTTACAGAGTGTGAGAAATTGTGTAGGAATGGTCAAGTCGGTGATAAGTTTTTTCAAAAGCTCCCCTAAAAGAATGGGTTTGCTGAGAGAGAAAATTAAAACAGAAAACCCTGAGTCACAATGGAAAACACTTATATCGATGTGTGAAACTAGGTGGGTTGAGAACCATAACAGCCTACTTAAATTTCGGGAACTCTTCAAAACAATTATTGCCACCTTGGAAGACCTAAGCAGTGACAAAGACATGGATACGTCGTCAAAAGCGTCATCATTTGTGAGAGCTTTACTTTGTGGGGAGTTTGTTATTAGCTTATGTTTCATAGCTAAAGTGTTTTCACATACTATGACTCTTTGCAAAGTATTACAGTCACCGCTTTGTGATTTAAAGTCTGCAACAGATCATGTAGGAAACATAGTGGACCTCTTTCAAAGTATGTGAAAAAACATTGAGGTGGAATTTTCTCGAATTTTCAAGACAGCTAAATAGTTACTATCTGATTTTGGTGAAGAGATCAAGCTTCCTCGTGTAAATGCATCACAGCGCAACCGATGCAACATACAAACTTCAGATCCAGAGCAATATTTTCGCATTGCAATGGCGATTCCAGTGCTTGACGATTTTACCAATCAGCTGCAAGGACGATTCTTGGATCACCAAGGAGTTTTCCAGGCTTTGGACACGTTGTTGCCGTCTGTATGTTGCAAGACTTCTAATGTTTTGGATTTGGAATACTTGAAGATTTACCAGAATAAAGTTGACATGGACTTACTGGAAGCTGAGTTTGGTTTGTGGAAGATTTATTGGGAAAAGCAGGCAGAATGTGATCGTCCATCAAGTGCTATTGAAGCTCTTTCAGAATGCAACAAAGACTTTTACCCGAACATCTTCAAGCTTCTACAAATATTTTCAACTCTCCCAGTAACCACGTGCACGCCAGAACGAACATTCTCAACACTCAGGAGATTAAAGACATTTTTGAGAAACGCCAGTGGTCAAGACCGGCTTTGTGGACTAGCCTTGATGTCAGTTCACAGGAGTATATCGATACCAACAGAAGAAGTTATAGACATTTTTGTTTCAAAACACAGCAGAAGATTACAATTTGTGTTGTAACCGTTTTCTTTTGTTTTAACCACAGTGCTATTTAATTTATAGTAAAATATAAAAAATGAAAGTTAACTTGGTTGTTTAATGGTTAATTTTCTCTTACTTTTCCCACTTTCTTATAAATAATCATTTAATCAATACTGTTGAGTGGTAATGGATTACTGTATCTCTTTGATTTTAATAAAGGTACCAATTAATATTTAATTTTATTCTATTTTTTTATTTTGATATTAGGCTATATAAGAAAATTTAAAAATAAAAATAAAATTTCTACTTAAACTAAATAGTTTTTAACATTCTATAATATTTTAGGCAAAATTAACATTTATAAAATAACCATGAAAATTAGTGTTAGAAGGGTTTAATTTAAATGAGAATCAATATTGTCCTGACCCTGACCTGGACCCCCCCGAAAATTTTTCCTGGCTACGGCCTTGATCAATGGTGATATCAATGAACGACAATATCATTAATTAAATTAACATTTGCAATATTACACTGACACATTTAACCTAAAAATGGTAGAAGTGGTTAGCGGGAAAAATATATTATTGCTAGTGCAATGTTTGGATGATTAAAATCGGATTACAGAATTTTGGATTAAAGAGGTTCTACTGTATGTATAAATAATATTTCCAAATTATATATCACTTACAAAGTATTTCTCTTTGTAGATGACACTCTAATTTCAACGTTAGTTAGTAACTGGTACAAGATTCGCCAAAAGGCATTGAGGAATTTGTCGATTGTACAGTAATACGTCATTATAGAAAACATTCGTTTTAACCCATGTGATTTTTTTAAATATGTATTAAAATATAAATGTGAAACATTATTGGGTTTCTGAGTAGTATAAGTGTAAAGTCGATGCAAAGTGAAAACTAGTTAAAATTTTGGTATTTTTGTTGTTGTTCCAACTAGGATAAAAATTATTAAAACTTACAATAAAATTAAAAAAATGCATGTCATAATGCCAACTAAACAATGATGTGATAGGCCTCTAAGTTTTCTAGTAAACAACCTTCACATTCTGGTACACATAATTTGTGTGCTGAGAGTAGATTCACAATTCTATATTGAACAAATGAATGTCTTTAACATTAATGAAGTATCCCCTAGTGTATGTACACTTTCTGGTACAAGGCAATAGTACAATAAAAAAAATTGTATTTTTTTTGTAATAGCAAAATGCTGTAACCCAGCTACTTGGGGACAAAGTGTTGAGGAGATTGCAGGTGGTAGTTTCTATGCTTGGTCCTCTTAATATCGACATGGTGTGTCATCGGCATGGACACTACTATAGAACTCTGGGGTGTCCATGTTGGATGGCAGTCAAGGTTCAGATGTTGTGTAGGGAAAAGAACTGAGTATCAGTTAGCTGAAAATCAGACCATCACTATGTGTTTCGGATTCCACGTAAAAGCTCTGGGTCCCTTAGTTGCCCTAGCTATTGGGCTATTAATAAATAACTCTTTCTGAGGAACAGCTGACCTTAGTTAGTAAAAATGACTACACTCGTTCATCTACAATCAACACACTAATTCACTCTTCAAATTCGCCCATATGTTTATGATCGGCATCTTAATAATGAATAAAATTATGTTACATATGATAATACTTCAGCTAGAACTAGAGAAAAATAATGGGTTTTAATCATTAAGTTTCCTACAATATTAACAAAACCAATATAAAAACTTGTTAATTTTATTGTACAGTACCACACCTGCTATATAACTCCATTAGATTCTTTAGATATCGATCAGTATCAGACTTGTCTGATAGCTTCCCAACAATGAATTTCTGAAACAATAGTTCAACGTTAAATATATGAAACTTATTTTTGTCTACTCAAGATGTTAAAGAATTATAATTTAATGAAAGAATTTATGTCAATGATATCGTTGAAGTGATATATAATAAAAATACATATAAATTTTTGCTCTAGAGAAAATCCTGCAAATGTACTAAAATGTTTTACTTCAACTTACTTATTAATATTTTTAAACATATGTAATTGAGTTTAAAAAGAAGGAGCTAGCAAAATGGTGACTAAAATGAAGTGTTCAAGAGCTATGCTAAGTTGAACAAGATATTGCACAAGGAGAACCAGACATAGATGGATTCAAATTATTATTCATTATTCATAATTATTCATAAAAATGTACATGTGCATGAATAGTGTCAAAGTGTATCAAATGAATCAATACTCAAAAATTACAATTAACCTACAGTTAAATTTAAATTTAATTAGCAGTATATTCTTATTTAAAAAAAGACACAAGTATAAGTGTGGGAGAGTTGGACAATTTTAAGGTGGTGCATAGTTCTATCACCATAAAAATGTATACTTATAGATTTTAAACTTATACTAACGAAAGCAATCAAATACAATGCACTTTAAATCATACTGTTATGAAAATGAGCAGATTAACAAAACATAGGCCTACATGAAATATTTACAGATAAAATTGACATCCTTAATTGTTATTATTCCAGAATTATTCAATTGAGTAACGAGGAAGCTCCAAAAGATATTTTTTAAACTCAGCTTTAAAACTATCAATATTTGTAATTTCTACGTTATTTCTTGGAATTCGTAAAAGAAACTTATTACCAATAAAGATGTTTTCTTTTTAAAAAAATGTAAGTTATGTCGTTCTACTCTTAATTCTAGTATTATATTGACGATTGGTGTCCAGTTGCAGTGACTGTATGTGTTGCTTTACATATAGGATTGTTTCATAAATATATAATCCATACACAGTTATTATACCCAATTCCTTAACCCTCCGAGTGTCCATCGGTGAAAATATTGCCGATGATCTCGTTTCTCCAGGGTCATTGGCGAAAATATCGCCCATGTTCATATAGTACTATTTTTCGCTTTAAAATCCAAATGCGTTCTCAAAGACGTATGAAAGTGACATCATTGGAAAGCCAATGAAATTGTCAACAGTTTTATATGCCTTTGAGTTGCTATTTGTCAGTTTCCAGATGTAAAAAAAAACAATCTTTTCATGCATGGTGTTGGAATCTTTAGTTTTTTGTCGCTTAGCAACAATTTATGATTGTTTCTAAAAAATCTGATTTTTTCAAATAAATACTATAAACCTATATATTTTTCAAATCACAATAAAATTTAGAACATTTTGGCTATTTCACTTTTTCAGAGCGTAAAAAAATATATACTCTAGGGGGCCTAAAATTAAAAAAATAAAAATAAAAAACATAACATAAAAACATTGTAAAAAAATAAAAAATATGTATTACTGACTTATTTGTATTATTACTCGAGAGTTTAGCTCTTTCTAAATATAACAAAACTGATTTCATAAAATTATTGCAATATTTAAATTTTTTATAAATTTTTAAAAAAAAACCTTGCGAAACCCGTAAAATTAGGTGGACCCTAGAGAAAAAGTGATGGACACCCGGAGGGTTAAACTTATTTTTGACCGATTCATTATATCTCATATTTAGAATTATTCTTAGGGCTCGTTTTTGGTGAGTTAGAATTTTATTCATATTATTTTTCCTTGTTACTCCATAGACACCTATTACATATTACATATGTAAGTGAACCAGCGCAAAGTAAATTTTCCTTAAGGTTCCCAAATTGCATACTGTCGCGGGCTGCAACAATAGACGACCGGTTTAGCAAGGAGAGGGACAAAGGTGCTCCGCCCTCTGCCTTTGTGAGAGGGCGCCTCGAATATGATTGGTTCCCTCCTTACCCGGCCGCGCCTACCCTCCTGCCCCGTGAAGAATGTTCTCCATGTTTCTGGAAAGTCGCCTCCCCGCCATCGCTGGGCCTTTCTTCTAGTCACCGGAACCTTCGAGAAGGTGGGGTATCCCTATATAAGGGACTCGCCTGATCAGTGGGTCTGGTCTGGTTTTGGAGCAGTGAATTGAAAGTGTGACAGTAACCGTGACAGTGCTCTATCGGGAAGTTAGTGTGACAGGACATTGAGAATTATTGTCGTATTGTTATTTGTAAGTAATAGTGTTAGGACATTGAGGACTTGTTATTAGATTATAGATTCCTCTTTGTTAAATCAGTAAGTGTAAAAAAATTGTTTAGAACTTAGCTATTACTTTATTTTATTGTAATTAGATATTGTTAATAAATAGTTAGTTTAAATCAGAAATCGCCATTCATTCATTCATTTATTTAAGAACCCTAGATACGTAACAATTTGGTGTCAGAAGTGGGATATTTTTGGCGATTTCATTTGTTATTTGTAGGAAGTAGGCCTATACATTTTATTTGTACTAACTATTGTCGTAGACTAATTGTTTTGCATTATATTGTTCTTGTAATTCATTTTTCATTAAGACCTATTTATTTATTGCGACATTGTTATTTTTGAATAGTAAATATGGCTGCTAGGTCTGTTAAGCTATTAGATCTAAAAGTTGTAGACTTAAAAAGAGAGTTGGAAGAACGTGATCTGGATACCTCTGGCAATAAATCTGTTTTGCAGCAGAGGCTGCGGCAAGCATTGTTAAATGGAGGAGAGGATCCAGAAAATGTGCTTTTTGTATGCTTTGATGTTAACAAAATGTTAAGTGAGGTCTTAGAAAGTAATAATAGTTTGAAAGCTGAAGTTTTAGGAAGTAATACTAATTTGAAAACTGAAGTATTGGGAAAAGTTCAAGAGTTTTCTGATAAATTAGAAAGTAAAGTTGGCAATTTAGAAAATAATTTTGGTAAATTAGAAAATAATGTTAGTAACTTAGAAGATAAAGTTAGTGAGTTAATGAGAAACTAAAGGTTATGCAGTGTGAACTAGAAAATAAGATAGAAAGTCATATAAGAGTAAGATTAAGTGCTTTTAATGTCGACACACCCATGGCTACTAGTGGTGTCGGAGCTGTTTCTACGGAGTGCGGGCAGGACGACAAGGTAGTTCCTCCACAGCAACCGCCTTTTGGGACATCGGCCACACATCCTGCCGTCCCAACCTTCGACGGGAAAATGCCATGGGAGGACTTCATGACTCTTTTTGATACAGCAGCAATGGTCCACGGGTGGACTCTGGAAACCAAAGCTTCCATCTTATGTTTGTAGCTAAGGGGCGATGCATTGGGCGTCCTACAGACGATGCCGATATCGGAGCGACGTAATTATCCCGAGCTCTTGAGAAGGTTGGAAATGCGCTTCGGTCACCGTCACATGGAACAGCTATACCGCTCCCAGCTGAGGGGCAGGGCTCAGAAACCCAGTGAGTCCCTCCAGGAATTCGAGGCTGACATCGCCCGGCTGGTCCGGAATGCTTACCCCTCAGTGACAGACGAGGTTTACGAGAGCCTGGCAGTCGACAAATTTCTGGACGGTCTACGGGAGCCTGAAACTCAACAGGCCGTGAAGCTCGCTAGGCCTAAGACTCTCAGTGATGCTCTGACTCAGGCTTTAGAGTTCGAGGCTGTTAGGCAGTCTGTCCGTGGTCAGGCCCGAGTCCGCGCTGCTGAGCCAGAACCTGCATTTTCTGTTGAGGAAATCGTAAAGAAAGTTTTGGAAGCTTTAAAGTCTAGGAAAAGGGAAATTCGCTGTTGGGGCTGTGGACAGCTAGGTCATCCACGCAGCAAGTGCAGCTCCAAGGTTTCTGAAAAAAGGACAGGAAAACTAAAGAGGGTTGATGGGAGGGGGCAACTGTCAACCCATTATCTGGAGGCCCCAAGAAGTGTTATGGTGGCATCCCTTGGTGGCAGCTTGAGCAGTTTCTACGTGGATGGAACGGTGAATGGGCGAAACTGTTGTCTTCTTCTTGACACGGGGGCTACTATGACTATCTTAAGAGCGGATGTCATTTCTCCTGAGGAACTCTCCCCAACCATGTGGACCTTGAAGACAGCCACGGGACAATCAGCACAGGTGTATGGGCAGACAGTTGCCTCCTTCGTCATTGGTGGCTGCAGATTTACACACTGTGCTCTGGTCGCTGACATAGAGGAAGAAGTCATCCTCGGCACAGACATCATGACGAAGCGCGGGTTTAAGCTAGATATGTCTAAAGGAGTAGTGACCGTTGGAGAGGAGGAGCTCATCCTGCGACATAGGAAGAACTTCCGTGGTCACTTGCGCCTGTTGGAGGACACTACTCTTGCAGCGCAGAGCCGGGTGATATCTAAGGCATCACCAGAGGGGGACCCCGGTCAGGGTCAAAGTGTTCTTCTGGAACCAACCAGTGACGTCACTCAACAGCTCGCTTGCGGTGTCCTGGTCGCTAGGACACTGGTTACCATAGGACCTAATGTTCCAGTACAATTGATGAATCTGAACTATTACCCTGTCACTTTGAAGAGAGACACGGTTGTTGGGGACTACACGCTTGTCTCATCTGTCGTCCGTCAGGTACAACATGCCGTCCCTAAGGCTAGAAGTCTCCCACAGGAATTAGAGAGCTTTTTAGAAGAATCCTGCAAAGAGCTTACACCTGAGCAAGGAAAGGAGTTGAAGGACCTCGTCAATAATTGGCAAGATATTTTTGAGTTAGGAGACGGGCCAAGGGGACGTACTAGCATCGTCCAGCACCGGATTGACACAGGCGACGCAAAACCAGTACGCCAGGCTCCAAGACGACTTCCACTGTCTAAGCGAGATGAGGCCGAGGGCATAATAAAAGAAATGCATAAAGATGGAGTCATTGAGCCCTCAAATAGCCCGTGGGTGTCACCGGTTGTGCTGGTTAAGAAGAAGGATGGCTCTACCAGGTTTTGTGTGGACTACCGTCAGCTCAATAATATCACCAAGAAGGATAGCTACCCGCTTCCTAGAATTGACGACACGCTGGACACCTTGGTAGGATGCCAACTATTCTCGACTTTGGACCTTAGGAGCGGGTATTGGCAAGTAGCCCTGGCCCCTGAGGACAAGGAGAAGACTGCTTTTTCAATTGGGAGTGGCCTATGGCAATTTACTGTAATGCCATTTGGACTATGCAATGCCCCAGCCACTTTTGAACGTCTAATGGAGAGCGTCTTAAGGGGCTTGTCATGGGAGACCTGTCTCGTCTATTTAGACGACATTATTGTATTGGGAAAAACCTTTTCAGATCATCTGACGAATTTAGAGCGGGTTTTCGAGAGGCTTCGTGCAGCGAACCTGAAGCTGAACCCGAAGAAATGCCACTTGTTTAGGAGGCAAGTAAGCTATCTTGGCCATGTCGTCTCGAGTAAAGGAGTTTCGGTTGATCCTGATAAAATCCGAGCAATAACCCACTGGCCTGTGCCTCGTGATAAACATCAGGTTAGGAGTTTCATCGGGCTTTGCACTTACTATCGCAGATTTGTTAAGGGGTTTGCCAATATTGCCAGGCCAATTACCAGACTAACGGAAGAGAAAAGAGTCTTCGAATGGGACCAGAACTGCCAGCGATCCTTTGAGGAGCTGAAGAACAGGCTTAGCAGCGCCCCGATTCTGAGCTACCCAAGACCTGACGGACGATTCATCCTCGATACGGATGCGAGTAACACCGCCATTGGAAGCGTCCTTTCTCAAATACAGGACGGTGAGGAACGTGTCATCGGGTACTTCAGTAAAGTCCTCTCAGCTCCGGAACGTAACTACTGCGTCACAAGGAGAGAACTTCTGGCAGTTGTGAAGTCAGTTGAACACTTCCACAAATACTTGTATGGAAGACGGTTCCTGTTGAGAACGGACCACGCGGCTCTCATGTGGTTACTGAGATTCAAGTCTCCAGAGGGTCAAGTGGCCAGATGGATCGAGCGCCTACAGGAGTATGACTTCGAGTCCGAACATCGTCCTGGCTCCAGCCATCGGAACGCAGATGCGCTGTCTAGAAGGCCCTGTGAGGACGACTGCAAACACTGTTCTCGTCAGGAACAGAGGACAGCAACTGTCAAAAGGTCTACTGTAGTTGACAACGCTTGGGAGCCTACAGCACTGCAGAAGGAGCAGAAAGAAGACCCTGATTTGAAATATCTGTTCAACTGGAAACAGTCCGAAAAAGGGAGGCCATCGTGGCAGGAGGTTTCACCGCTTTCGAAGACTGTGAAAACCTACTGGGCGCAATGGGATTCCATGCTGATAGATAATGGCCTGTTGAAGAGGGCAGTGGAGTCTGTGGATGGGGGGAGCCGTAGGCTTCAACTAGTTGTTCCTCGGAGGAGAGTGCCGGATGTTTTAAGGGAGCTCCACAATGGGACATCGGGAGGCCACCTGGGAGTCCACCGGACCTTGGAAAAAGTACGAGACCGTTTCTATTGGGCTAATCTGAAGAACGATGTGTTGGACTGGTGTCGGCGATGTACGACTTGTGCGGCATCCAACGGCCCACTGAAAAAGAGTAAGGCCCCGATGAGAAAGTACAATGTGGGCGCTCCATTCGAGCGGATTGCCATTGATGTAGCGGGCCCCTTTCCCATCACCGACAGTGGAAATAAATTTATTCTAGTAGCAATGGACTACTTCAGTAAATGGGCTGAAGCCTATGCGCTTCCCAATCAAGAAGCTTCCACTGTCGCGGACGTGTTGGTGAAGGAATTTGTCAGTCGGTTCGGGGTTCCTATGGAACTACACTCCGATCAAGGGCGAAGACTTCGAGTCGGCTGTATTCACTGGAGTGTGTGAGGCTTTGGGGATCCGAAAGACAAGGACGACTCCTCTTCACCCTCAGTCGGATGGCATGGTGGAGCGAATGAACCGAACCATGGGAAGGTATCTCTCAAAAGTTGTCTCCGAACATCAGCGAGACTGGGACCAGTACATACACCTGTTTCTACTAGCGTATCGCAGTTCTATCAGTGAGACAACTGGGCAAACACCTGCGAGTGTGGTATTTGGTCGGGAGCTCCGTCTACCATGTGATCTGCAGTTTGGACTGAAACCTGACGAAGACGTCGCTGGGGAAGATTATGTGTCAAATCTTCGAAAGAGAATGGACGACATACATGAGAGGGTTCGCTCAAACATCCTTGGAGCTAGTGACAGAATGAAGGACTGGTATGACATCAAGGCGGAGAAGGGTGGTTTCAAACAAGGAGAACTGGTCTGGCTGCACAATCCTCGAAGGCGTCGTGGCTACTGTCCCAAACTTCAGTCTTCATGGGAAGGTCCCTACGAGATAGTCGCAAGGATAAACGACGTGGTTTATAGGATTAAGAAGCGGCCAAACGGGAAGCCAAAAGTGGTCCATTTTAACCGCCTTGCACCCTATAAAGGAGACCATGGACCAGTTGAAGACCAACACACGAGGGCCGTTTCAGCTGAATCCAGGGACTTGGATATGGCGGATCGAGGTGGCGTTGCTGATGTGGTCTACAAGGACATCTTCTTGTTACCAAAGCGCTACACCCTTGCTCACTGTGTTGCAAAAGACCTGAGAATGTCTCGCGGAATAGCCACGGTGTTCAGAAGAAAATATGGGGGCATTGAAGAACTGGAGAAGCAGAAACCGAGCATCGGCAAGGCACTTCATATTCAACGGAACGGCCAACACCTATTTTACCTGGTGACCAAGGAGCGCTCTAATCAGAAGCCCACCTATGAAGCATTGATGGAAAGTCTCCTGAACCTGCGGGCGGAACTCCTTCGTAGGGGGCTTATGAAGCTCGCCATCCCTAGAATAGGCTGCGGGTATGACGGCTTGAATTGGGCAGTGGTCCGAAGGATGGTTCAAGGGATCTTCGCAGATTCTGGAATAACTGTGGTGGTCTGCGTCTTCAACCCTTGGGACTCAGGAATGAGGACGGTGGCTAAGGATGGGCTTACAAATCTGCGCCTGCCACCAGGACCTGTTCCGGGACAGAACAGCCTTAAGGAGGGGGTAGTGTCGCGGGCTGCAACAATAGACGACCGGTTTAGCAAGGAGAGGGACAAAGGTGCTCCGCCCTCTGCCTTTGTGAGAGGGCGCCTCGAATATGATTGGTTCCCTCCTTACCCAGCCGCGCCTACCCTCCTGCCCCGTGAAGAATGTTCTCCATGTTTCTGGAAAGTCGCCTCCCCGCCATCGCTGGGCCTTTCTTCTAGTCACCGGAACCTTCGAGAAGGTGGGGTATCCCTATATAAGGGACTCGCCTGATCAGTGGGTCTGGTCTGGTTTTGGAGCACTGAATTGAAAGTGTGACAGTAACCGTGACAGTGCTCTATCGGGAAGTTAGTGTGACAGGACATTGAGAATTATTGTCGTATTGTTATTTGTAAGTAATAGTGTTAGGACATTGAGGACTTGTTATTAGATTATAGATTCCTCTTTGTTAAATCAGTAAGTGTAAAAAAATTGTTTAGAACTTAGCTATTACTTTATTTTATTGTAATTAGATATTGTTAATAAATAGTTAGTTTAAATCAGAAATCGCCATTCATTCATTCATTTATTTAAGAACCCTAGATACGTAACAATACATTATGCATTTGGCGTAGTGCATATAGACAGACATATTTTATTTATCACATGATCTACATGTGAATCCCAGTAAGATGTTCATCAATTATCAGTCCTAAAAATTTAGTATTTTGTACTTGTGCTACATTTTTATTTTTCAAGATTACTGTTGGTTTTAATTTCTTTTAATAAAAAGAGTACAGCCAGATAATTTTTATTCATTAAATTTTAAGAAATCTTTTATAAGTAAACAATATCCAGAATCCATGTTTGTAGATCATGTATGTAAAGAAGATTTGATAAAAGTTATAAATTCACTTAAAAATAAAATATCACCAGGTATTGACAATATTAGCTCATCACTAATTAAAAAAGTCTACCCTAAAATTATTAACATATTGTTATTCTTAGTAAATAAGAGCTTTGAAAAGGGTATTTTTCCAGAAAAACTTAAAGTAGCAGTAGTAATTCCACTACACAAAAATGGTTCAAGGCAGGATTGCAACAATTTCCGGCCAATTTCTCTGCTTTCTTCATTCTCCAAGATCTATGAGAAATTGATGAAAAAAAAACTAGTCAAGTATCTTGAAAAAATCAGGTTTTTTAGTTCTTCACAGTTTGGTTTTAGAGAGGGGTTAAACACTGAACTTGCCCTTCACAATTTTATAAGTAATGTTTATAATGGGATAAATATGAACAAAAAAGTAAGTGCAAGTTTCTTGGATATAAAAAAAGCTTTTGATTGTGTTGATCATGGTATACTTTTGAAAAAACTATATAAATGTGGTATAAGAGGGGTGGTTTTTGATTGGTTTAAAAGTTATTTAGAAAATAGAAAACAGTGTGTCAAAATTAAAAATTCATTTAGTTATTTGGGTATAGTAAAATATGGCGTACCACAGGGGTCAGTTTTGGGTGCATTATTATTTTTAATCTACATAAATGATCTGTGTAATGCAAAATTTTATGGTGAACTAACATCCTTTGCGGATGACACTGCTTTATGCTATGTGAAAGATAATTGGAATGACATTGAGGAAGCTATGAATTTCGACTTTCAAGCACTACAGTGGTGGTTCTCTGACAACCATATGTTGTTAAGTCCGGAAAAAACAAAATTTATCAATTTCAGTTTAAGACAAAGAGTCTTCTTTACAAATGAAATTATATACAATTGTACAAAATGCTTATGTAGTAAGACATGCTGTACGGAGTGTGCTGTTATTGGGCAGGCAGACAATATTAAATATTTGGGAATTTTTCTTGATGAAGAGCTTAATTGGAAAATGCATGTTCAAGATTTAAAAAATAAACTTAATAAAACGTTAAGATATTTTTATTTCTTAAAAAATATCTGTAGTGAACAAACATTGAGAGTAATATATTTTTCCCTTGTACATAGTAGAATAGATTACGGGCTCTTTTGTTGGGGTGGGACTTATGAATCAAATATTAGGCACATATTTATAAAAGAAAAAAAGTTTATTCGAATAATTTGTAAGAAAGGTCCAATGGAAGCATCATATCATTTATTTTTAAAACAACAGATTTTACCATTAAAATATATGTTTGTTCATAAAGTTTTAAAAATGTACTATGTAATGAAGAGAAATTTGCCTGAAATTGTCGAAATACATAAAGTTAAGCTAAGAAAAAAGGATGTATTTATGGTTCCCAAACCAAATCTCACTTTCTATACAAAAAGTTATTTATTTCTGGGACCAAAAATGTTTAACTCAATACCAATTGTTCTGCAAAATTTGAAAAATATAAAATTATTTTCCAACAAAGTAAAAAATTGGTTATTAAAGCAAGAAAGTATAGATTACCTTGTAAATATTCAAGTTTAAAGCAATACACTTTCAAACATATTTTTATTATTCATTTATAACCGTATAAATTTTAATACCTTATAAATACTTATTCACTGTATCATATATTTATTTCAGATAACATAGTAAAGTATACATATTTGGCAGACGTGGGAAAGTTAACAATTATTTTTAACTGAATAAATTCTTGGACAAACAACAATGGGACACGTTGGGTGTGTCTACTAATTATGGGCAGGGCAGGAAGATGGCGGAAAGGGATGGGATGTAACTCATGACTTTGTTTGTCGGCGAATACTTGGGATTGAGGAAAACGCCCGGTCTAACCAAGCCTGATATTTGGTTAGTCATAAATTGTTTCGTTTTTATTTTGTTTCCTATTATTGTATTATATAGCTATACTGTTAGGGTTAGGATAACATTAAATTTAGAGTTAAGGTTTAAGCTATTTATGTTTTTATATTAGTGTTTATATTTTGAAGAATTGGGATTTTTTATTTTAAATTAATATTATTTGCTCATGCGCATATTAAGATTTATTTGAAAAGAAGGAACCTCTAAAACAGGCATTGCCTTAGGAGGTCCTAGTATTTTCTTGAAATATGTAATTTATGAAAGGTTTTGTTCTAGTAGTATAAGTTTTATTTTGTTAACAGAGAATTAAGAAGAAACCTTTTTATGTTTGAATGTAATTATATGTATTTTATGTATATATTTCGAGAAAATAAATATATTCTTATTCTATTCTCTCGAGCTTGTTTTGTACTGAATGAAATAAAATTGGTCTTGTTGGTTTAATAAAAGATTCTTGGTTTCTAAGAGCTGATTGATACGATTTAGATTACTGGAAGCTGTAATTTCAATTATTTCTTTTGTTCGGCCTGATACTATAATGTTGGTGTCATTGGCATATAGACACACTAAGCTACTATTAGGAACAGTTATTTTTGATAATCCGTTTAACTAACACAGAAAAAGAAGAGGACCGAGGATCAAAACCTGTGGTCCCCATTGGGTCATCTGTAAGTTAGAGTTGTATTCTCTAATGTATTTGTATTTTGATTAGGCCTGAGAATGTTCTATCTCAGTGTATTGTTGTCTATTATTTAGATAAGATTTAAACCATGTGAACTTTACTTTTGATATTGAGTTTATCAAGACATTCTAAAAGTTAATTATGCGAAACACTATCAAATGCACAAGATATGTCTGAAAAAATTCCAATTACTTTTTCCCCTTTATCAATCAATTTAATTATTGATTCTATAACATTTATAGCAGCTGTTATTGTGGACTTTCCTGGACGAAAACCACGATGCTCAGTATCTATTAGATTATTTATTTCTAATTATTCGAGAAGTTGAGTATACACCACTTTTTCTATGATTTTTAAGAAAACAGGCAGCAGCGATATTGGTTGGTATGAAATGGGGTTATCTGGACTACCTTTTTTTTAAAACTGGGATTACCTTGGACATTTTTAATTCGTATGGGTAAACACCAGATATTAGGGATGATTTTATAATGTGAGTGATTGGATTTAAGATTATACCACATGACATTTTTACAATTAACATCGGTATATCATCCCCTCCCGTTGAGAATTTATTTTCAAAATTGAATATTATTTTTTGTAAACTTACATTATTAATTTGTTTAAATCATAATAAAGGAGTCTGGTTTGAAAAGTCAACACATTTTGAATCAATATATTTCTTAGTTACGTTCTGTGGATTTATATTAGGTACTATTAAATTGATTACTGCTTGGAGAACAACATTTTTTAAGGCATTACATATCTCAATAGGATTTGAAATAGTGTTTCTATCATCAATTAAATAAATGTTTTTGCCTTTAGTCCCGCTAATTATTTCTCTTTTTATTAATTTTCATACACATTTTGATTTATTATTGGAATTCGACATTGTCTTGTCAAAGCAATGAATTTTACCTATATCCAATTTTTTTTTAAGCTCTCTTCTTAACTCCTTAATTCTTAACCTTAAATTATCGTTACATTTATTTATTCTGACATTTTCTCCAGTTCTCTCAAATATTGTTTTTTAGATTTTAATTGATCTGAAATCCATTTATTATTATTATACTGTTTTTCTTTAACCATAATTTTAGGGAAACAAATACTAAAATAGTATAACAAAATTGAAATAAATACTTTATACTTATTTTCTACTTTAGCTTGATAAACATCTAATCAACTCTTCCTACTCAATAAGTTTAAAAACAGTTCCGTATGAGCATCGTAAACTTTCTGCTGAGACGTTTATTTATCAGCGTTTTCTTTTTACCTAATTGCATAATTTTAAGCAGCTGTGCATCATGATCAGATACGTATGATCAAATTCAGGACTGAGTATCAGCTGACAATTGCACTCGTCAGGCAGTGTGAGAAAAAACAGATATTCAAATTTTAGTGGTACCATTGGTCATATTATTACTTACAAATATATATATATATATATATATATATATATATATATATATATATCTTATAATATGAACACTTGTGCCAGAAATTTTGTTAATGAGATCTGCTACTACAGCTTATATTTACACTGAATTACACTAGCGTTCCACAATGGACCACAAAATAGCTGATATCTTGAGACACATTGGATGATAAATCTATCTGTGTACTTATAAAATAAATGGCACAGTGGTATTTAAGATTGAATATTATCTATTCATTCAAAACTCATATACATTCACTTTTTTCTTTTCCTGTTTTTTTTCTTTTTTTTTTGTTTTTTTTTTTTCATTGTTGAAACTCAAGATACTCGTTTGGTATTCTATTGCACTGTTAGACACTTTGTATTCTTTGACACTGATAAAAAAACAGAAAAAAAACAAAACAAAGATATTAGAAAGCTTAAAAAACGATAAGCCCAAAGTAAAAGAGTCAGTCTTTATGAATACAATAAAAACCTAATTGCCCCACATATCGAAATGGCATACAAGTTTCTTGTTTATTCAGCATTTCAGTATTTTTGTATTCAGTAGTACAAACAATAAGAATGTTAAATAATAAAACTGACATTGTTATAGTAAAAATCAAGATTACCAGAAGTTTAATGTGGTAGATGTTGAGCACAAACTTGCCCATGACCTGTTCTGGATTGTTAAAGACTTCTGTTATCAGGGAGAAGTTCTTCTCACACATTGGAATCACATCACTGAACACATCTTTCCCTCCAAACGTATTCTAGACCAAAACAGGGGTTAAAAAATTTGAGGTTACCTTAAACACACCAAAACTTTAAATACTTTTTCAATGAATTTAACTTTATACAAAATATGTTTTATATTCCACACAAAGAAAGAACAGTTTAAATAAGGTCTCAAACTGAGCTTTAGTATCAGCTTAAATATATGACAATCCACAAACTAAGATTCAAGGAAGTGTTAATAAAATTTGATTAACTCTACTTCATTCTTACAACTCATATAATACCATTGACAATGTCAAAACCTAAAATTTAATGCTACCTAACAAGCTTTTCTTGTCTTCTATTTTAAGCTATTTAATTTATATAAATGCATCACCTCTTACATATTATATTAACTTACTAGGGAACAACCCTGAACGCTTTGCGTGCCAACCCCAACTCTTGCTACGCTCTTTGTTTATAAGACGTTAAAAGTCTTATCCACGGCATAAAACTTTTAACAACAAATAATAGTAGATTAAATGTATAACATAAAATCACAATACTAAATTTATTTACAGTCTCTCACTCACACTACTTGCTTTGCTACCTATTATTACCATAAATAATTTATGGTATTACCCTTATAAAATCAATCATGTTACTTAGCCTATTTTAAACATGTTCATTTCATTTGTTTTTGTTTGACAGCGAAGATTAAACTCTTAATACATCAATAGGATGATCTGAAATATACAAAATAAACATTTTTAATAATTTACAAAACAACTGTTATTAATTTACTAATCGACCCAATGTTATTCTTATGGAAAAAAGGAAATGTTCTGTTTTTACCCCTTAGAATTGAAATTTTGAAAAGTTGATTCTTAGTGAGTCCCTTGAATACTAAAGTTAACTTCCTTTAAAATTTCGTGCTTTTTTTGTTAAGCAATTCCATATGTTTTACATTTAAATCGATTTGTTTCGGCTTTGAGAACTCTGTTGGAAGAAGTGAATTTTAGACTTGTTTCTTTCTTTTTTTTAGAACTGAAAAAAACATGTGCATCTGACAAACAAGATCTTACTATTTCTTTTTTTGTTGTAATAAAAATGTTTCTTTTTCTCATTAGTGCTACAATGTAGTAGGTATTAGCTGTTTTTGTAGCACTTAAATAACATAAATAAATAAAATCCGTTTGGTGGTTTTTGAAATTTCGTAATGAGTGAGTGTGTCAGTTGTATTTGGGTTTTATATATATATATATATATATATATATATATATATATATATATATATATATAGATTGTTATAAAAAATACATAGGTACAAGAAATATACTCCCCTTATGGATTTAAATGCTTTTTTAATGATTATCAACTCACTTAATAATTATTTCATTAGTTTATTAACAAGAATAATAAACTACTTGAACAGTTTTTCTTTTTTTTTAACAAAAATCAGTATAGATTTACAAAAGGTAAATCTACAGAGGATGTGCTTCTGAACCTTTCAAACCAAATATATGATAGTTTCAATAATAGCAATAAAACTACAGTTGTTTTTATTGACTTTAAAAATGTGTTTGTCTTAGTAAATCACAGTATTTTACTGAAAAAAAGAAAAAAAATAGAAATTATTGGCGTTAGAGGTGTTTCACTAAATTGGTTTGAAAGTTTTCTTTCTGACAGATAGCAACAGGTTAGAGTAGGAGAATATCTAAGCTCACACCTGAGCATAAGGGGAGGAGTGCCTCAGGGATCAGTTCTCTCTTCAACCCTATCTTTGATTTTCATCAATGATTTACTAAATGCCCCTTTTCATGGTCATTTAAAAAACTTATGTACATTATACTACTATAACTTCTTTTTTAATAAGGGTTAGGAAGGCAAAGAGAATAAGGGAAAGGAAAACCTAGAAGCAGTGAATCTGCCCTGAAGATCTATCCTGCAGCCAGCTTTAATATCTTCAAAAATTAATTTAGAATTGATTGATTAATATGGGAGTAAGACTATTTTAGAATTTAAACCTATATTATCTAATCAGTCCATGATGAATGTGACAGTTAATTGCCACTGCTCATCCCAACGTGTTGTTCTATCTTCCATAGCCTCAGGGATGGACGGACCTGCTCTGCCACTCATTTGTCTCGTGGTTAGCTGACTAACTACCCACCATACAACACTGTTACCCTCATATGATAGTGAATAGAAATCTGCACTTTAGTTTTATACATATACATGATTATATATATGTATAAAATAAAGTTATAATATAAAATAACAATTGAGCACCCTTAAACATTTTATTAAATTAACACTCACCGGTCGGCAATCATGCCATCTTCATAGGTATGACATCATCTTCATCTTTGTAACAGTTTAGAAAGATGGCAGTTTGTAACACTCATGAAGATGGCATAATTGCCGAAACTGGTCGGTGTTAATTTAATCAAATGTTTAAGGGTGCTAAAGTGTTATTTTATATTATAACTTTATTATACATAGCAGCCCTAGGAATTACAACTTTTCTACTAATATATATATTAGTAACTTTTCTACTAATATATTGGACGTCACCAGTATATGTATATATATATATATATATATATATATATATATATATATATATATATATATATATATATATATATACTATTAATGAATTATATTAATAATTATTTATATATTAAATATATTAGTAATTATATATATATATATTTTTTAATTATGAACTAATGAATTATATATATATATATATATATATATTTCATTAATTTTGCCAAACCCCCCACTAATTAAATATGGAAAAGCATTTGTATTTTCTAGAAAGCAATTACATATCACTAAATCTTTCCCATCACCTCCTTGACCTCGGCCCGCTGTTCTTCCTTATCTTGTCATTCAGCAGATTGTGGCTCTGAATTTCAGATAGCCCCCCACACAAAGTAGAGGGGCCTCAGTAACTTAGTGAAAGTACTGCTATCCAACAGAAAATTAGACAATCCACTTATATTATGCTAATTAAAAAACTAATTAGACTATGTCCAATTTAGTTAGAATAGTCAGGCCTTTGCAGCTCTAGGAGGCTAGGAAAGGCATTTCCTGGCCATTCTGATACTTGCAGTGTGGATTGGTTTTGAAAGACCCACCAATTGGAGAGTTGATATATGGGCCTAATGATCAAGATTACAGACTTTGTTTAAGTGGATAGAATATTTACCAACCATAAACTTGTGAGAATGATATTACATCAAAAGAAATACAATCACATACATTTTCAACTTTGTAAAATTAAATTAATCAGTGAGCAAACTCTTTGAAAGTGGCTGGCAAATGTAGGAAGTGTTTTATCAGTGTGTTTCAATTACTGTATACAGTTGCAACTCCATTAAGAGAATGTAATGACAAAAAATGTACAAAAAAAAATTATGAAGTGTCCTATTACCTATGAACTGAGTAAGTATAGTTAAGTTAAAGATTACCGATTGACTGTGTTCTATGAAAGCATCTACACACTGAGAGTAGCTTTTGAAGTGAGACAAAATGGCAGCAATTTCTCTCATCCTCCCGACATCGTATTTTCTGTGAGCCACAACAAATTCCTCTATCAGTGCTCTTTCAATTTCATCATATTTCATTGTTATTTTCTTTTTTGCTTCTTCAAACCTACAACACATTTTTGTAATTTTAATGAATTTTTATTTTAAACAAAGGAAAAGAATGTCTTTATGTAGGTGAAGTTACGTCAGCAGAGTTCTCTCTACCATAAATTGGTCGGTAGCGTAGTTGGTTCAATCCCAGCTTCATTTGCTAAAGGTTCTCAGTTCGATCCCAATCAGAGTCACAATACACTTAGAGAAGGATCAGCTGATAATCACCGGCTGTTCATTTGTCATTGGGCTATTAATTAATGACACTTCTAAGGAATAGTCGGCCTTAGTTTGTTACAATGACTATATTCGCCCATATCTTGATGATCAGCGTCTTATGAATAAATAAAAATAAAATAAATAAATAACGGCTTAACATGTCTCCTGAGCTATGGAAGCATCAAAAAGGTAAAATTGTACTCTACCCCACCAGAAGTTAATCCCAATGGAAAATGGCTTTTTTTAGTTATAATGACATTTAATAAGAAATATCAGCACTTTATACTAAACCATGGGTCTTAAACTAATTGTTGTTGAGGTCCTTTTAGAATGTTGACAAGACTGGTGCTGTTAGGTAAATTATTATTACTATTATTGTTTTACAGTTCAAAATTAGTTATTTTCTTTAATTATATTTTAGCTATTCATAGTAATATGTTCATTTTATTTATTTATTGCTAATACATAAAAAATACATAGTAAGTAAAAATCTAACAAAATTGTCATCTTTAAAAGTGATTAACGATAGAAAATTTTAGTTTGAAAAATAAACTCAAATGTACAAATAATTAATTTACCTTTAATTAAACCAGAAAAAATTATTTATATCCCAATGTCTTATTTAACTGTTTTTAAGAGAAAGTAAAAGATAAATACTAATGTAAATTCAGTGAGTGAATTGGTATTTTTTACAACGGATGATAAATTAAATATCTCCTTTTTGTTCCACCACCAATTTTGTGTTTTCCAGCACGGCCGGTTTCAAAGGATGTCCTACATCTTCAGGTGCACTTCACACTGGGCTTTCATTTTACACACTATATAAAAGCCAGCTGCACCTGGCCAGTTGGTTAGTAAATCAGTATATATTAGTTATTAAAGACAATGGGTTGTGATATCACTTCTTGTGAATCATAGTGGATCTAGTTATATTCCGTAATGAGAATTATTGTTTGGTGAGTGAATAATAATAATGTTGACAGTGTTTTAAAATGATGAGTTTTTATTTTTGCAAGATCTCCCTTGGGATATCTAGATAAAGAAGAATTGCAACAATGAGGGTAGTACAGTAACTAATGACACAAATACAGTAGTCTCTAGGAAACTCAAGATAGCATTGAAATTTCTTATTTTATTGGACTGTCAATGGTTAAACGGTTTTTAGACAGTAAAAACCTTCTTTTAACTCATCTAAGTCCAGTTTTATTTCATATTACAGAAACTAAGTTAGATCTAATATCACTCAAGATAGATTTGAAGATAATTATCGATTAAACCAGAATGAAATCACACAATTTTTAGGACTTATCATAGATTAAAACTTGGCATGGGATAAGCATCTTGACCATATTTTAAAAAACTATTATCTTGTTTAACTGCATTATACCAAATGTAAAAAAAATGTGTAACTTGGAGACACTAAAAATAATATATTGTGCATTAATTCATTCCCATATACAATATGGAATAAGCATATATTGTCCCACAACTAAACATAATTTAGACAAAATATTGTTGCAACATAAAAGGGTACTCAGTTAAACTGTTAAACTTAAAGAGAACTGATTCTGTAAAGCACATCTTTAAAGGCCCTTAAGTTTCACAGTTTTAAATTTATATATGTTTGAAATGATGTATTATGTAAAACACTACCATATTTCCACTTTAACAAAAAATTAAATTCAACATTATTAGAACTCACTCAGTTTGGAAAATAGTAGGTCACGCAATTTATGGTATTTTAAATAGGCTACATATTACTTACACTGGGAAAAAAAAATTAATAAATCAATTCCAACCATAATTTTATCTGAAGTAAATTTTACCAATTTTAAAAAGTAACTAAAATAATAACTCCTGGCTAGAACATAATACTCAATACAGGAACTTTTTTAATTAGATAGGTAATAATTTTACCAATGAAAAATGTTTTTTTATTGCCTATATAATGTGATCTAAATTATTTTTTTACTTTTAAGACTATATTGTCTAGTTGTAAGCGCAGATTTATTCTACGACTCTACTCAATATATTAATTAATTACAAATCTAAAAACAGACTTTGATTTTGAAGAAATTGACCATGGCAGTGAAACAGTACAGCAGTTTGCAATCATTAAAAATGTGATTTTTTGGAGTAATCAATGGAAGAATAGAAAAGGACATAACACAAAGTTTAAAGCAAATAGCTAGTTCAAAAAGTGTATGCTATTTGACAAGAAAATCTAGAATCAGGTGGTATGAACAAGAACTTTTTGCAATTTGTTTAACGTTATATATTACGGTAGGATGTATGTAATACGTTCAACTTACTTCCCTGAAGGTAGTTCTTGTGCAATCAGATGGAGTTTCTGGATCACATCAGCTGCTTCATCTATCTGAAAAATTCAACGTACTCCAGAGTCCAGAGAAAATATTTGTAGCTCAATAATATTAAATTTGGGATGTATTTGATTATTTAAAAATTAGAAATTGTAAATAAGAAGTTGATGAAAACTTCTTTATTGGTCATATTGGAATTTATAACTGTTTGGAAGTCAGGCATTCGTAATTTTAAAAATTAAAATCAATCATTTTAGCCCCGAACAGACGGTTCAAAATTTATTTAAATAATAAAAACTTAGTAATTTATTTGATCAACAACTCCAAAATCTACTCAATATTGACACAGTTTTTACTCATCACGAAATCTCCAGAACCACAGAACAGATTTTGAGGAAATTTGGAGAGAAATTAGTTTTTGTATCATAGAGAACTATTAAGAAAGAATTTTTCTAAATTCCATTCTTAAGGGGTGGAAACCGCCTTTTAACTTTTCTTTTTTCTATTAGAGTAACATTGGCATTGATTTAATAAATTATTTTAAGCATCTGATAACAACAAATATAAAAAGACACAAACCTGATTGTTTTTATGTAAAAAAAGAAAAATAATACATATGTGCTAATGTATTATTTTTTATTTGTTAACAAATTAATTTGATTTATTAACCAATTGATTTCAGTTGTTCAAATATATTTCTTTCTGAAGTTTGTATAACTGAAGGTTACTCTGCATATTAATTCCTTGGAAGAGAGGTTCCATTATTTTCATTTTCTAGCCAACAGACCTTGCTTTGCAACAAGGTGGTTCTCAACACTTGCTTACCCTTCCCTCCATAGCTCTCTCTAAACCCTCACATCAATATAAAAGCTCAGCCTAATGCTGTTTTCCTATATAACAAAGTTTTATAGCCTAGAAAACCTGATTAGTCTATTATTACTATCATATAATAGTTTATGTCTACTAATGCAATAAGCTGAAATAGTCAACACTAGTTGGGCAAAGGTTTTGGAGATTGTTGGTGATAGGTTCTATGCTTGGTCCTCTTAATACCGGCATGGCATTCGCTAAATGGTTTTCATCAGTGTGGACATTGCTAGAAAAGTCTAGAGTGTCCATGTTGGGTGATATGACATATTCTGCATGTTGTGTAGGGAAGAGTACTAAATCAGTACATGTTATCTGTTACGTGGTTCAGATAACATGTAAAGCTGTAGGTCCCTTTGCTGCTCTGCTTATTGGGCTATTAATAAATGGCTCTTTCTAAGGAACAGTCAACTCAGTTAATAAGAATGACTACACTAGTTCATCTACGCTCATTCACCGCTCATATCTCTACTATATTAATGAATAATAATAATGTCACTGCTGGATAATACAAGTGTTTAGACAAGAAAGAGTTTAGAAATAAGCTGAGAACAATTTTACTATTTTGCTACCATTGCAGTGTCCAGCATTATCTTACAACTAGCAAGAAAATATTTCCAAGCAATTCACTTTTGTGAGACATTAATTTAATATTAATACAAATGGTTGCAATAGTTTTATAAGAAGAACAAAATTATGTTTATTATTATTATATTATAAAACTATATTATAAAACAAAACTATATAGGTTTGTTTACAAAATTATATTATAAAACCTATGCAGATATATCTCTCAACACAGATATTTTAAAATAATTTATCTGTTGCATACAGATATTATGACTACCTGATTATAACTCGAACATTGTTTTTCTTTTAAAAAAAATTAAAGTATCTCTCATTCTACTTAAATCTATTATTTTTCTTTAACAACTGAATTATTCATCTAATTAGATGAAAATTTAAATAAGTTAAAAAATTAAAATAAAAACAATACACATTGAAATTAATTTCTCTTTTGTACATTTTATCTAAATAAAAGTCTATTCCCATTACACTGCTCTAACTAGCAGTCGAAAGGTAAATTTAACTAAGAATTTCATGACAAAGAATCACACATAGGCTCAATACTTCAATAAAATCACTAACCTGGCTAAATTCTGACAAAACTGGGCCAGGAGCGAGGAACTCAGCAAAATGATTCATAAGTTTCTGAGCCTGTACGGCCCTGGACCGAGGTGTGTTAACACTCTCCAGCTGATCCCCGAGGTGAATCACTTTGGTGGCAACAAAGTTAATTCGCTCATCCAGCTCTTGAAACAGACTCACTGTTGCCTACAAACAACACACACACAATTATCCTATAAGTGGGACATTGTATACAGGAATCTCATTTGTACTTAATAATCATTACTAAATATTGTATAACACAAAATTATACATAGGCCTACTTAAGTTTAAATATAAATAGCACAGTAATAAATGGAAATAGAAAAATATGTAAGTTTAAAATAATTACTAGACAGTAGAGCATCATTAACTCGGACGTCAAAATTCCAGACAGTCGATAATCTGGATTTTATTCTGGCAAAATATCTATAAATTAAATGAATAGATTGAATACTGTGTAGAGTATTTCAATTCCTTAATTGACGTTCTTATTCCTCTAAAAAATAATGACAACTTTCAAACTTGACCAACACAAATAACACTGAATGTATATGTTTTAAGACATCACAGTAAACATTTTGGACTAAAATTTTATATTTTTTCTTGGTGTACATTAATAGTTTTGTCTATTGATGTGTTGCTTGAATATTAATTTTTGTAATATGGTATCGATTCCTCGACCTTGTTTTTAATTTTCACTGCTTCCAGAGGGAGGCCACAGCTCCTCCTTTCCTCTTGTGGCAGCGCATGATAAATATTATGTTTCTGTAGATAAAACTTGATAAAAATAAACTAAATCCTGTTCAATATTCTATTAGAAATCCATTCCCCTTCCTTTTAACTGTTAGAGTGAGGTAAAGAGTAGGTATATAACTTTTGTGTGTTTTTATACTTTGAAAACGTCATTTAGTGGTCTATTTAGGAAATCCAGATAATATGATCTTACGGATGGGGTCCAGTTCCAATTAATATGGATTATTGATGCTCTATTGTATTTTAATTTTTGTAAAATAAAGGTATGTTACAGTAGACTCTCGGTTATTTAAGTCGAGATAAACGAAGCTTCCAGATTAACCAAGCTAGTCATCAGAAGATGAAAAATAAAAATAAAGTTATTTATAAAAGGTCAACTACGGCACAACACAAGATTGGTTTGACGAGCAATCAGTGATTGACTATTGGCTGATACTGCTAGGTCAAGGCACTGCAGGATTGGTACATAGGTATTTGATACTATACCCTAATAAAAATTCTAAGAATAATTGCAATAAAATACATTCACTCATATCACATTGTCAGCTGACACATCAGTTTAGTCGACTCTACGCTCCCACCAAGGTTGTTTTAGTCATTTTACGATACAGTACAATGTTGTTGTAATTTATTTTTGTTAACGTTATTGTTTACTATTTTATTACACTCTTTTGATACAAGTGGTAAATGGAAGGTATTTTGTCTTGAAACGAAATAGAAATGATGAATTGATTAGTTTTTTTTTTTATCAAAGTGTTCTACAAAATGACATTGATACAATAGTTTTGTTCTGAAAAAAATATTAAGTGGTTCCTTCCCTACATTAGTAAGATCATAATGCAGATTGCGTTAAATGGCAGAATGAATACGATATTTTCGTTTGGTAAACAGACTGAACAGATGAAATAATAATATTGAAGATCAGATAACATGAAGGAATGCTCTACTTTCGTTGTCAACTAAGATTACTCGGCCATGTACATTTTATCTAGACCTTTACCATTAAATCCTATTATTGTAGATTTTCAATCTTTTAATATTTAATACTTATTCCCAACTTCTTGATATCTGACATTCTGTGGTATTAAAACTGTTAAAAGATATAATCTGATATTCCTACTTTTTTGCAAGGCTGTGACAATGTTTATTTTGCTTTTGATCTTATAATAAAACTACTTTTGTATATTTTCATGGCTTTTTCATTATTTTTACTGTAGTATACTTAACATCCATACTATACAAGTTTTTACATATCCGAGCAGTCTCGGTTCCAATTATCTCAAATAACCAAGAGTCTACTATGTGATGTTAAAATTAGCAAAATTACTTATTGTTAATTTTTTTTAAAGAAATAGAATATCATCAACTCTATGGAAATCATTCATATTTCCAAGAGTATCTGTTCAATTCATTTTCCACTGATTATTAAGATTCAGTGAAAATGAATCGATATTATTACAATCATGTTCAAAGGATTTTTTTCTTGGTAAAATAAACTTAATAAACACTTTTTAATAAAGAGATTATTGTAAGACCCACTGGAAAATATGCTATGAAAGGGATTAGAGTGAATTGTTACATGTGGTGTGTGTTGCTATATGGGACAGAGACACACAAAAAATAAAGAAACTGTATAAGAAATTGGAGACAATGGAAATAAGATTGGTGCAAGGTCAGGGTGACAAATACAGCAGTATTACGTGGAATGCATAAGAAGAAACAATTAATTACATATATA
Organism: Stictocephala bisonia; assembly: GCA_035578905.1. Lineage (NCBI taxonomy): Eukaryota > Metazoa > Arthropoda > Insecta > Hemiptera > Membracidae > Stictocephala > Stictocephala bisonia. The sequence goes on from JAQJVL010004614.1 coordinate 33,291, forward strand.
AAAACAAAAAATAAATAAATGAAAATTCAGAGTAAGGTAATGGGAAGGAGGAGGATGTCCAACTGAAATCAATTAGTTTATTTATGGATGATATCAAGACTGGAAGTGAACTTTAAGAATAGAGACATGGAGTAAAAGGACCCGCTTGATACACAACTATTGGTGGTAATGATATTTTCTCCTGAACGCACTGAAGATATTCTTTTATTCTTAGAGCGTTGAATGAGAATATATTTTAGAGAATACTCAGCTAAGAACTGTGCAGTAGAAAGCACTGTAAGAGATTCATTAATATAAAGGCATCTATGCGAACTAACTTTGGAGAGTGCCCAACTAAATAATCCAAACAACATACATCTATTTATCTAAAAGAGGATTTCCGAAGTTTACAATACAATTCACAATTTTTATTAACACATGAGTTAATCGATAACAAACCATTTCTCAGATTATAAATTATATATTTCTAAAAAAAGTTAGCATCAACAGACAAAACTAGCATTTCTGACTTTTTCAACTTCAATGTTTGAAATTTGTGACTCTTTCTACTATCTTGATAGATAAGGATGTGCCACATAAAACATTATTATTTATTTTGAAGTATTTAGCTATAGTTCTAACATACTCCTTACCATATTCTTAATTTGATTTATGTGTTGAGAAATTCTTTTTTAATATAGAACGGTGGCCAATGTATCTTATTAGAAGTATCTTTGCAGATGCTTTGAACACAGTTAAAATGAGGTTTTTTTAAGCAGACTTTGTAAATAAACTGGCAAGGAAAATTTGAGGTGTAATAAAGTTGTGTTGTAGATTTTGGTTAGGTTTGGCTAGTAATGATTGTCTGTAAGATCATTTGAAGAGAGATAATAGAGTAAGAACATTAAAGTATTGAACAGTTTTTCTTCAGCTTGTTTGTAGATGGAGTTATGCAAAGGATCTTATGGCTCCTCTCTATGGTATCACAGCAAAAATCTGAATGTCCATACTTTATAATTTTTTAGTTAATTATTATAAAATAAAGCTAGTTACTGATTTTCACTCTGTATATTATTTTTATAAGTTTTAATCATGATTAAGATTAATCGTTTTATTTACAAGTGAGGAATACATTTATGTATTGAAATAACTATTACAAATATACAGGGTGAACATTCTTTATATGGCACAATAGATTCCTGTGACTATTCTGTCAATCTTAAAGTATGAAGTTTAATACAAACATAAAGTTATTAATAGATTATTAAGTTTTAAGATTACTTTATTTTTCTCCTGTAGCTTGGATATATCCTGCCAATGCTTTGTCTCCTCCTCATGGCACGCTTCCTCTAATTTCTCACATTTTTTCTGTTGTCGATCTAAAAGTAACTGCAAATCTCTGGAAAAGAAAATTTACTTATATAAAGAAACCAATAAAACAATATTTTTAATTTAGTTGGTTTCATAAAATAATTGAAGTCACAAACTACAAGTAACCTTATTTAAAGTAATGGAACTTATCAACAAACCTCCCCTAAAATTTCAATGCTTTTTAAACTATAATATACAAGTAAATTTTAGGTTAAGTAGAGGGGACTTGGTTGCAGCAATTTTACTTAAGAGACAGGATATCAGCAACGAATGGAAATATATGTATATATAAGATCTACATTACTAAATTAAATTCAGTACAAGTAAACGTAACACAACACAAATTTATTACAATATAAGCACAAATATATTTTGTGTTATAAACTCACAAACTATGTATATACTTCCACAGAAGTAACATTTTTGATTTGTGGCAACAGCTAAAGTCTCTGTACACAAATTGCATCCAGTTTCATTAGTTAAAACAGTGACATTTTTGTTCAGTGTTGGAAGAGCATTTACAAATTTGTCTGTATTCAAATAAGAACTTGATTGTGTCTTTGCCAAATCAAAAGCTAAAGCTTGTTTCAAAGTAAGAGAGTGGTTTTCAAGTAGTCACATTCAAGTTTCTTGTGAATGTAATCCTCGTATGAAGGCGTCTAATACATGAGCTTCTTTATTTTCTTTAGCAGATACTGATTTAAATTCACAATCTTGACTTAATTGTTGTAAAATTGCCAAATATTGTGACACTGTCTCATATGGTGCTTGGCTTCTAGTTGCTAATTTATGACGAGAAAACTTCATTTTTAGGTTTCACATAGGCGGCTGTCAATTTTCCAATAGCATCCAAATACTTGTCACAATCATTGAACAATGTGTAGACTGTTGGTGATACATAGTTTACTAAAAGAGATAATTTACCTTTGTCATCAATGTTTTCTACACCAGATGTAAGTTGTCAAAAGTACATTTCCAATGAAGCCATTCAACGGTAGAATTGTGTGAGTTAGGGCCTGTAATACGTTTATCTGGACGAAGAAGTTTATCCATAGTATTTAATGAATATTTATGTCAATTAAATTAAACTAAGAAAACAGAAGAATACTGAATGACAAAACATTTAGCTTTAATTGACATAAAACTATACATAGCCAAGATATTTGAACAATAAAAGTAAGGCCCAGTAGTCTATTTAAAAACAACAATAATAAAGTAAATAATAAACAGATGTTTTTAAAAGTACTATTCAACCAAAACACAGATTCATATTAAGGATTAAGCAAAAAGACAGTTAATCTCTTAGCTATGTTCGTCTACCCCTCTTAACATTTTAACTCTATCTTGCATTAAGTACTGTAGCTGGATGTATAAAATGAAACCAAGTCTCTTTATCACAGAGCGACTCGTCAATACTCATTGATGGATATCATATATCTATAATACTGATTCTAAAAGGATAAATCAAAAGGAAATTACATGGCCTTAAAGAAACTGGATTACAGAACTCTGTCCCAAGTTACAGGTGTCAAATTACATGAGTGGTTATTTGGTTAAAATAAAAAGCAGTTATAATGGTGACCCCATTTACCTTTTATATGGAAATTACACACTGAGGCTATATACTAAAGTAAACAATGCAATCAATTATTTAAAACACAAATAATTTTTTATAGATTTGAATGTATTTAATTTACCCCAAATACTTAGTTTAGGATCATCAGCTTACTTAATAGCTTGTGAAAATGTTTCATGCATCAAAACTGGATCAAAAGAACTGTTCCCTTCTTCTCTATTACTATCAACAGTTCTCCAAGCAAGGCGTTCCACAAACTCTTCCGGATCAAAAGGCTCCTGTGAAATAATCATGTTATAAATAAAAACCACATATATATACAGTAACCTATATCATCTGAAAAAAGTCATATAACTGTCAGTCAATTATGCATAAAAAACTTCATCAAAATAAAAAAAATGGGTGCAGTATGATTATGTTCCCTTAATGACTTAGAACTGATAATAATTTGATTTGATATACCCACAAAAACCTTTCAATTAAAAACCAATAACGTTAAAATAAACTAACAATTAAACAACTGATTACCTAATTAACCTAGCAAGTAATAAGTTTAGCTTGCACTCAGCCAGTTTTTTGCCTCAGGGTTTCAGGAGTATACTTTCATAAGCACCTTATTGTTTTATAGATTCAAATTAGTTTTTTCTGATTGTTCTTTAACACAGGCTCCCGTTCACCCAATCGATCCTCCCACTGATCTCCTTCACCTTACCAATCCATCTACTGTCTCACTAGATTTTCAACCTTTCTTTTTCTTTTTTAGAAATTACAGAGCTTGGAAATTAGATGCCAACCGCTGCTTAGGTTAAGTTCAACAAAAATTTCTCATAAGTGTTACCCACGTGAGAAGTTGCCAGATATCCAATATATCATATGAGGAAAGATACTATAACTTGGTATATTAAATAATTTGTTTGATTCATTTCTTCTTAGAACATACAGCCCTATGAAATCAGACAGCAACCTCTGTTTGAGATAAGTTAGACAACAAACTTCTTGAAAATGTAACATAATAAGTTATACAACACAATAAGAAAGGTAGAACCCATAGGTATAGCCTGATATATTCAAAAGTGTGCTTGACTCTTTTTTAGAGACTCACGCATTTCAAAACGTCACATGACATCCAAGCCAATTTACCATCTAAGTATATGAATTTTCCTTGGGTATCATGTGGTGCATTCAGAAGTTCACTTCAATCATTTCCTTAGGACTTAAAGCACTTAGAATTTAAATGCAAACGTTGTTTTTTTTTATCTTGATTCTTAAGCTCAACAACAAATTTCTCTAAAACATAACATGCTAAATATACTTCCTATGAGTATTATGTGGAGTATTCTAGTGTAATAACGGTAATAAGATAGGAAACAATGTGTGTTTTATGATAACTGTTTCTCTGAATTTAAATCAGTAACTAATGGAGTCCCGCAGGGCTCCATACTAGGTCCTTTATTGTTTATCTATATTTATAAAAGAGGATGTTTGTATATATATATATATGTTTGAAGTTTATGCGCTGCCAAACCATCCAACCGATCGCCATGAAACTTTAGGATGTTGTCCTGTATACTCCCGAGATGGTTTCTGTGAAGTTTGATGCAGATCCGTCCACAGGGTCCCGCCCCACGGGCTCCTAAAGATCCCGTGTTATTCAAATGGAGAATCTGAATTGTTTACAAAAAAACATATGACTGTGTGGTTTAATGTAGTTTCACATGCCATAAGCAGATTGAAGTTCTCACAACAACAGTACTGTATATGTTTTGATTTATTGTAGTTCTACATTTCACCTTGAGAGTGTAGCACACACTACTTTTACTTGATCAGGTGATCTGTATTTGGTGTTAACCTTTTTTCCTCGGTAATTAAAACATGTGGTGAAACGTGAAAATAAAAAATAAATAATTATTTGTTTTGCAGTTTACTTTTTATGACATGCCTCCTAAAAAATCTAATATTGGTAGAAGAAGCCTCCTAAAAAATCTAATATTGGTAGAAGAAGCAAAAATGCTCGAATTCTTTCAGCTATTAGGTTCTAAATCAAACTCAATATTATGACCGGCGAAGCGGGCAGATACAGCTAGTATTGTATATGAACGACTTACCAAGTAATATAGTTTGTAGGAACTTAAATTGTACTTTATACGCTGATGATGTTTGTTTAACTCTCTCAACTAAAATAACTAAAGATATGAACCTTGATTCCATGTACAAATCTGAATTATTAACTGATAATAATTGAGTGTTTCTCAAATAGCTTATCATTGAACCTGAACAAAACTCAGGAGCTGAATATTTATTATGTCCACAACCATTCCTGTGAATCTGTTAAATTTTTAGGAACTGTACTGCAAAATGACTTAGGCTGGCAATCACACATTAAATATATTCTCCCTAAGATAAACTGTGGAATTTTCATGATCAGGAAACTTAATTCTTCAGTGAGTAATGATATTTTGATTTCTGTATACTATGGATATGTCCATTCCCACGTATCGTATGGAACAATTTTATGTGCAAACACATCATATGCAAATTGCATTTTTGTAGCACAAAAAACAGCAGTTAGGCTAATATGTAATCTGCCTCCTAGACATTCATGCAGAGAACATTTTAAGCTTCTAAAAATTATGCCTTTTCCCTGTATTTATATTTTTCAGTGTGTATGGTATATTAAAAGAAACATAAACAATTTTAGCTTAAATTCTGATTTATATTGTTACAACACTAGAAATAGTCAACATACTGTGAAAAAGTTCTGTACATACTCAAAAACCCTCAATAGGCCTAGTTTTAGACATACATCTATTAAACTTTACAATAAACTACCCCCAGCAGTGAAATGTTTAGAAGATAATGCATTCCAAACTACTGTAAAGAATATTCTCCTTAAAAATTGTTTTTATTCTATTGAAGAATTTTTGAATTACACATTTCTGTAACAAGTTGCTATATTTTTATGTAATTTTCTTCTCTGTATAATGTAAAATTGCAATATTATAAGATAATATGGCAGCCTTAAGACAAATTCTATAGTATAACATGTAGCCTAAGATATACCTGTCCTGCATACAATGTCTTGTAAATAGTAGCCTATAATTGTGTTAGTTGTAAGCTAGATTATGAACTGACGACGCCTATACAATCATCTACTGTAAAATGTACTGTATTTGTATTGTTTTTGGGAATAAAGAGATTTGATTTGATTTAATACCTTAGTAAGGCACTATCTTGGACAAAAGTGAGGTTTGTTTACCAGATGAAGCTTGGAGAAATATCTGCCAAATGACAATTAGATAATAGGTTTTTTACTTTCCTGTTACTATCCTAATGTGTCAGATACTGACTTTTTCTCCAAAACTAAATGTATTACATTTTTATAAAAATTCCCTCTATTCGAAAAAATTACCCATTTCTCTCTTGTAAATCCCCCTTATCCTTTGTGATGGGTTAAAATACTGGCCAGTTTCACACCGATTTTCAAGATGGTTTCCAGATAGTGCTTAGATATGTGTAACCAAAAGGATAACTTAACTAGAAACTAGGCCTTTAATTTGCAGAACTAAAGCAATCAGTAGACATTTCACTTTTTTCATTAGGCTATTTGGTAGAATGACATTTATTTATACCAACGGACATCTCCATTTTTATATTAAATGAAAAATTTTTTAATAAGTTTGACAATTGTCTCAAAGTATGACTTACAGCTAAGATTGCCATGCAAAGACTGAATTATAACACATAATAACAATAAATAGTACAAGCGTGATTTACATAGACCAATAATTATACAAATAGAACAGGTTAATGCAATAATATGAAATAAGTACATGCAAAATACTACAAAGTGCAAAACAAACAAATTTTTTTTACTCTTGCCAAGCTATCATGAAAGAAGTCCACATGTTTGGCAACATTGTTACCAGCTCTTTGGAGTCGGGCCATCGTGCTGTTGGCTGCGTAGCTAGTTCGATGCTGTTGCCTTATGAACAGGTCATCAGACCTGGTACTCGTCGGGACCCTGTACAAGACCAAACGAAGAATGTTTGGGCAGTCGACTTTTCCATTTATGATCTTATGTAGCAACAACATGTCGACAGTCTACGCCGCTCAAGTGGTTGGAGTCCAAGGTCAACAGATAACGTTTCAACTGGAACTTGAAAGTATGGATAACCCTCCTTAAAGCCAACCATGCGAATAAATCTTTGTTGGACTCTCTCCAGTTCAGCAATGAGGTATTTCTGATAAGGGTTCCATATTGGTGAGCCATATTCCAGAATTTGCCTGACTAAGGCACAGAACAGAAACTTTAAGGCAGTTGTCCTTGAACTGCTTCAAGCAACAAGATAGAAAGCCAAGCATTCTGTTAGCTCTGCCGCAAACGTCATGTATGTGTATATCGAAGTTCAGTGGTGGGGTCAGGATAACACCTAGGTCTTTAATACGCTCCACATGAGCAATGGACTCATTACGCACTCTATAACTGAAGTTGATAGGGGTTTGGCAACGATGGAACGTGATAACCTGAGACTTCTTTGTGTTAAGGGTCATTCTGTTGTCTGCACACCATTGGTCAAGACTTGATAGATCCCTCTGTATCCGAAGGCAGTCATCTTCAGATTCTATGATTGAGAAGATTTTTACATCGTCTGCAAACATAAGGACATCACTCTGTAGCACTTCAGGAAGATCATTAATAAATAGAGAGAAAAGATAAGGCCCAAGTAACGATCCCTGGGGCACCCCAGAGTAGGCAATGAATTCTGAAGAGAGGGATGATGCAAACTTGACATACAGACATCTGTTGAAAAGGTAACTTGCCAACCACCCCAAATTCCAGATTTGCCAGTTTCCAAATCCCGGTTCCTGCATTTTTTTCAAAAGAAGTGAGTGGTCAACCGTGTCAAACGCTTTGGAGAAATCCAAATAAACTGTGTCAAATTGTTTATTTAAGGAGAAAGCTTCTTGAATTTTATCTTGCACAAGTATTAGGTTTGACAACGTAGACCTGCCTGCTGTAAAGCCATGCTGCTGAGGGCAAACAATGCTAGCCACTCTATGTCTGATTCTGTCAAGGAAAAGATCTTCAAATACTTTGGATAAGGAAGAGAGAATAGAGATTGGCCTGTAGTTGCAAACATCATCAACAGCCCCCGTCTTGTGGATTGGGACTACATAAGCTTGTTTAAAGGCTTCAGGAAAAACGCCCGTATATATCGAGGCGTTGAATAAGTCACATATGGGGGCTGCTAACAAATCGCAGCAGTGTTTCAGGACTTTAGTTGTGATTCCATCGGGCCCCCAGCCTTTTGTCGCATCCAATTTTCTAAGTTTTTCAAAAACTTCTTGTGGCGTGAAACGAGGAGAAGATGAGTCACCAAGATGGTCGAAGTTGTTGACATTGAGGTCTCTTGTTGGTCGAGCAAAGACTGAGGAAAAGAAATGCCTAAACAATTCACACATCTCTTTAGGCTCTTTAGCAAATGAGCTGCTGTAGACAAGACGGGGGGATATCGAGGAAGTCTTTTTGAGAGCATTTACATGGCTCCAAAAGTAGCGGATATTCCATGGGATGCTCTGTTCAACTCTACCCATGTATTGGCTAAAATCTCTGTCAGCCAAACTCTTGCAAGAAGCCCTGGCATTTGAAAAACAAAGGTTGTTAGAAGCTGTTGGTTGATGCTTGTATTTCTTGTGAAGCGTTTTCTTGGTGATCACCATTCTTATTAGGTCATTTGAGAACCATCTTGGAAATGGGGACACTCCACTTTTCTTAAAGGAGAGTGTTCTTTAACAATGCCAGCAATTGTGGAAAGAAAGTTGTCTGTAGCTGTGTTGAGGTTGATATAGTTAAGAAGTGAAGTGAGTTTAATTACAGAGGGACCTATGAATATCATCAAGGTTACATCTCTTGAGATCGTGGATGTATTGCTTGGTATTAGATTGTTTGGACGAGACGTTGCAAGGCAATTCGATAGAGAGCGGAGGGTGATGTCTCTCCTCAACAGGCAGAAGAAAATCATTTTCCAGAGATACAACAAAGTTTGTGTTGGAGCTGAGAACTAAGTCTTCGGCATGGTTCAATTGCCGAAGGTTAAAGAACTCCATCAGCGTAAGAACTTCACAGGAGGCTGGAGTATGACTGCTGTCAAGTGGGTCTCCCCAATTAACTGGGGATGTTGAAATCGCCAACAATTAGAACTTAATTGAATTTGCTACTTGTAGCCACAGTTTCCTCAACAGAGGAGAAAAGACTGGTATTTGGAGACATGCTGCTGGGGTGGTATGTAGCAAGCAACGAGGAGAAGGGTAGTGTCCTTACAGGGTTCAATCTTGATTAGCAACTGCTCAATATCGTTAATATGGGGTTTTAGATGAGTGGATGCAATGTTATCCTTAACAGCAACCAAAACGCCCCCTTTAGATGACTTGGAGCTTGTTTGTTGGGATCTGTCACATTTGTAGACGGTATAGTTGCCAGGAAATATTTCTGAGTTATGTACATCATCAGATAACTTTGTTTCAGTCAGTATTACAATATCAAAACTAGACATTGCGAGTGAAGACTTAATCTGGTTAAGCTTACTTCTCATTCCATTACATTTTGATAGAATGCATTGAGATGTCCGTTGGCTGTAACTAGTTTTTTGACTGCATAATCTGTGGGACTCCGTTGAAATACTATATGGTGAGATCCTTTTCGCCCGCCTTCTTCCTTGCTTCGAGCGTAGTCCTAAGATTAGCTAAACGTGATTTCTCCAATAGGGTGCGATCACGCGAAACTTGTATGTCACAGTTGGGAAAGGCTTCTTTACAAAGATCAGGCTGGAAATGTCTAAA
>JAQJVL010004615.1:0-43046 GCA_035578905.1 Stictocephala bisonia
TATTACTATGGATATTTTATAGCATATAATTTAGGAAATTGTAAAATGTTATGTATAAATATTAATATAGTATACTATTTAAAATAAATATAAATAGTACAAATAAAACGTCACACAACACAACATTTATTACAATACAAGCACAAAAAGCACAAATATATTACAATACAAGTACAAAATTCGCAAATATTATGGTGATCGATTTTTGTGAATCCCTCTGGTCTGAGGAAGGTGAGCGTGGTTCACCGAAATCGATCACCATAATATTTGTGCATTTTGTACTTGTATTGTAATATATTTGTGCATTTTGTGCTCATATTGTAATAAATATTATGTTGTGTGACGTTTTATGTGTACTGTATATGTACCAACACGTATTATGCTAATTAAAAAACTATAAAAATAAAAGAAACTATCTTTATCCATAGTTTTACAATAACTATTCAAACTAAAACTAACACAACAATATGTAATACAACAATTTTCTTACGGTACTACTAAAATAAAAAAAGTAACTGCTTACATTTCAGATCTGCTTCCTCCTTGATGTATCACCACTCTCCGACACAAAACCTGGAAGACTCTGGTGGTGACGTCACGGAAACATCAATCACATGACTGATTGCGATCTCAAAGGAAATTGTGTGTCATCTCGTTTGTTTGTAAGCGCAGGGTTGCAGTATTTGGCGAAAATCTAATGCCTGAGTCATCACTCATAATCATTGCTAATTTTAATTTAAACTTTTATATTATTCAAAACATTAACATTATATTGAAGTAAACTAAATTTATATATAATTATTTGACTTAGTATAAAGTATTGATTTCTGAAACATGTTAATGCTTTAAAAGTTCAAAAGGTTTTTTGGTTTTTTTTCTACCAGCTGTTTATATGGCAGCAAATATATACGAAATGAAATAAAACATGTTTTGTAAGAATTGTCGTTTGAAATGCTATTTGATATGAGTAGGTGGGAAGCGTAGTTGGTTAATGCTCAACCTCATAACTAAAGTTGTTAGTTCGATCTCTATTAGAGTTACAATAATTTTAGAAGGGAATCAGCTGATGAGACTTCAGTAATCAGCTATGCATTTGTCATTGGCTTGTTAATTAATTACACTTTCTAAGAAATAGTCGGCCTTAGTTAGTAACAAAGCTACATTCACTATATCTGTCACACTCACATTTATTCGAAATCCGCATTTCCAATATATTGACGATCTGTATATTAAAAATAAATAAAGTATAATAAATAGCTCAATGTTTGCTATCGGCGTGACACTACTAGAGAAGTCTAAGGTGTCCATGTTGGGTGGTAGTCAGTGTCTGGATGTTGTGTAGGAGGAATAACTGAATATCAGGCTTGTCAATTAACTGAAAATTGGACCAATACCACGTGGTTCGGATTCCACGTAAAACTGTAGGTCCCTTAGTTGCCGTGACTATTAGTAAATTACCCTTTCCAAGAAACAGTCGATCCTGGTTAGTAACTATGACTACACTCGTTCATATACACTCATTCACCTATCATATTTGCCCAAATTCTACTATTCTTAATGATAAATAAAATTTTAAAAATTAAAAATTAAACAAGTAAATACAAAATAAAATAAATGAATATTTAATGATATATTCTGATAAATTGTGGTTTGAGTTGAATAGTTTTTTAAAGAAGATTTGGTTGGAAAAGTTTTAATGAACATTTTTATTTATAGTCTCACAAAGATATTTATACATTTTCTCGGTTTTACTGTATATGTAGGAGTGGAGAAGATATTTTGGCTCAGAGGGTAGTCCGTTGGGGAGGCTTATGGAGTATGTTGTTCTAACTACACTCCGCATTTTCTGCCTTCTCTGGGATATCTTAGAAGAGCCGATACAAATCATAATTCTGTATTTGTAATACTAGATTAACACTATCATTGTCTAGAGCAGTGTTTCCCAACCATTTTTACTGGTGTACCACTTGACTAGATTAAAATATTTCACGTACCACCTAGTCACTTGAAGTATGAATTGGACCTATGGACAAATGTTTAATAGTGTGCAAGCATAACTAACCTATACAACAAAAAGGATGAAAAATGAAGTTTTGTGTAGTGTTGTAACATTTAATAATGAATTAATTGATATGAACAAGAAACACAATAAGCTCAAGATATGACACACATTGCAACAAAAAAAAAAAAAAATGGAAAAGACAACACAATACAAAACATGATGTCAATGAGAAGGTTGCGCTTGAATTTTTGAAGCTAGATTTGGAATGTCTGGTCTAAGATTGCTTAGCCTTAAACGGAGATCATTTTCCACATTTAGAAGTGTGTTTCGATATTTGTTTTTGAGGTACACAAGAGATGAAAAGGCTGTCTCACACAGGTATGAAGTTGAAAACGGAAGCAAAAATGTAATTGCTTTGTCAGCTACTTGTCCGTAATCCACACACCTTTCGACCCAGAAGGCCATAAGCATCATTCTTGAAAATTGTTGCCGAAGTTCCGAATCACAGTTTAGTTCAAACAACTGTTCTTTTTCTGATGCAGTAAAGTTGTCTGGTGCCATTTCTATCTCTGCAAACGGGTTTTGGATCCAGGAATATTCATTCAAGTCCTCAGGAAAGTAAAGGTTGTAGCTGTTAATTAAGCTGAGACAATGGTTTGTAATATCAGCCAGAAATTCAGGACTAAGTTGGATGTCATTTTCGTCAACAAAATTCTCAAGAGTAGGAAACAGTGAAATCTTTTTTTCTTCTGCATCTTTTGCTGCTTGGTTCAGCTTCTTTATCATTACAGATACCTTATCATTAACTCGAAAAGGTGTGTTGTTATTTCCTTGCAAACTTTGGTTGAGTTCGTTGTGCTTTGAAAATATCTCTGCCAGATACACCAACCTACAGATCCACAGTTCATCTGAGAAGCAGTCTTTGAATTCAAAGTTTTTGTCGGACAAAAACACGAAAACCTCATGGCGTAGCTCAAACAGACGAGTCAAAACCTTTCCTCTCGATAGCCATCTGACCTCGGTGTGTAGCAATAGCTGTCTGTGCAAACTACCCATATCATCACACAGTATTGTAAACAAACGAGAATGTAAAGCACGCGCCTTGATAAAATTTACAGTTTTAACGGCTTGGCTTAAAACCTCCTTTAAGCTTTCAGGGCAATTTTTGCTTACCATAGCCTCTCGATGCAAACAACAGTGAGTGAATGTTGCTTGGGCGGCTACTTGTTTTCTCTAGCCACAACCCCAGAGTGGCGACCTACCATTGTGGCGGCTCAGTCAGTACAAAGTCCCACGCACTTGTTCCAATCCAGATCATGCTCATTTATAAAACCATTTAATTTAACAAAAATGTCTTTACCAGTCGTATGTGTCGGTAATACTTCACAAAATAACATGTCTTCATTTACCCTGTTACCGTCTTCATATCTAACATAACACAGCAAATTCAGCATATTTGTAATGTCTGTTGTCTGTTGTTTCGTCAATTTGCAGTGAAAAATATGGACTCTTCTTTATTTTCTCGATTAACATGCGTTTGACATCCAACGCCATGCCTTTTACTCTTCGTGTTACCGTGTTGTTAGATAACGACACAACATCAAGCAGCTTTGCTTCTTTTTCTCCTAAAATTGAAGAAAATATATCTTTGGCAGCAGGTAAGATTAAGGATTAACCAATCGTATGTGGTTTAGCTTCTTGAGCAATTCTTAAGCTTACTTTGTACGATGCTTCAACTGCTCGAGTGTTAATAGATGAAAATGAGCTCATTGTCTTTTTGCTACCTTTAAGCTCACTTTCTTTATTTTTAAAATAAGCCACAGGTTTCCCTTTCAAATTATGGTGTTTTGTATTGAAATGCCTCATGAGAAGGGAAGGTTTCATGCTGTGTTTGGATAATGTTTCCATACAAATAACACACTGTGGAGTAGGCTCATTTAAATCCCCAGTGTAAGTAAACCCAAAAGCTAAATAACTAGGGTCGTACTTTCGTCTGACCTCTTTTTTAATTAACAGCTGTACTTTTGGATGACTGAGTACTAGTCGGGGCTACATCACCTTCAGTAGCCGTGCCCATACCCTCGGAACTACTGCCAACAGTTTTCAGATCACTTGCACTGCTTTGAATATTTTTAGATCCAGGAAAACTGGTTGAAGGGCCACTAATAGTGTTCAATTCACTCTCACTAATTTTGAAAACTTTAGGTTGAGAACTACTGGTTGAAGGACCAGGTTGACTTCGTTTTAAAAACTTATCCATATCAACTGCACACCATAAGCACGAAGGCTAACCTCAAACAAATACACAGTGAATCACGCAGTGAATGCCACTAAACTGACAGAAATGGAGTAGCGACTGGCGGGCGACTACAGAGGTCAATGAACTGTGGTGGGGGGTCGCAACGCTGACGAGCCGAGCCCCGAGCCATCCCGATCATTTCCGAATCTGAATCCGTGTAGTAGTGTAGTATTGCCTGTCGCCTGAGGACTGGGCACATGAATTTTGAATCTCGCACATATTACTTGATTGCCACTGTTATAAGCCAGTAACTGTAATAGCTGTCTAAGAAATTATCCCGTCCTCGTTCTAATGTATTGATAACTAGAGACAATTGCCGTTGGTCAATGAATTGTTAATAGTGGCGCACCGGTGCAAACCATGGTGAAATTACTAGGCCTACTCGTAGTCACCGCGTACCACCGCAGTTCCCTCTGCGTACCACTGGTGGTACGCGTACCACAGGTTGGGAAACCTAGAGCAGCCAATGTAACAATACAGATCTACTAGGGCATCAGTGTTTGTCCTAGTTGACGTTTTTGCTAATCTAAATTTTAAGATTATTTTTTAATGGACTTTGTTGCAAATGAAATCTAGAACTTTTCGAGTAAAATTAAAATTGACTATAAACTATGTATAATACTTTATTCAGTGCTAACTGACTTTCAAGAAAAGAAGCAGATTAAAGCTTACAATTTCAACATACACTATGGATGAACTTTAAAAATACCTATAATTGCTGATAGTTTAGAAAATAAAATGCGTGGTAATATAGTTTTACTTTTAGAAGATTACTAAAACTGAATCAAAGCCTTTAGAATAAACACTTGTATAGATCTTTTTGATAGTAGAACAGTGATAATCAAGCTTGAACGGTTACTGTAATGATTTAAATTGAAAACAATATAATAAAAGAAGATAACTGGAATGGGGACGAAAGGCGGGATATAAAAGGTCAAGGCAAGACATTGTGAAAGCTAATAGCTGAACCCTTACATGATTCATGGGGATGAAGCACGATTGTTACCTGCAGCTCGCATCCTTCATTTATATTGGCTCCCAATAATTTTCAATGAACGTGAAATCTTCATCACCTTTTTTACTATTATTATTATTATTATTATTAATACAGTATAAATAAACGTCACACAACACAAATTTATTACAATATAAGCACAAAATGCACAAATATATTACAATACAAGTACAAAATGCACAAATATTATGGTGATCGATTTCGGTGAACCACACTCACCTTCCTCAGACCAGAGGGATTCACAAAAGAATGGAAAATGGTGTTGTGTTGTGTGACGTTTACTTATACTGTATATGTACCAACACGTATTATGCTAATTAAAAAACTATATTATTAATATTATTATCACCTTACATGGATAGTAATTGCTATCTAAACTATCAAAAATCCAAAGAAATGGAAGTGACTTCAGGAGTACCTTAGGGCTCTGTTTTAGGCCCAATAATTTTTTTATTTTCATTTGCAAATATAATTTCTATAACGAAAATAATTTCATATATAAATTAATGAAATGCTAAAAAAAGTATGAAAGATAAATATAATGTTTATGTCAACAGTGAACGTTTTTAGAAAATTGAAAGAGCTGTCCAACCGTTGCAGTTTAACACCACGCCTAATTAATGTATGGGAACTTGATCCAATAGTTAAAACTTAAATAATGATATTAATAAGACTGAAAATTGAATATTTTCTACTCCATTTATCGGATCAATAAACAAGAAAAAATGTACTAAGAAATATATTTATTATAAGAATATGACAATACTTTGCACAGAGCAATGTATAAAAAAGTTAAGAAAGAGAAATTTCAGGTATTTACATAAATGTACATGAATGGTGCATGGAACCCAAACGATACCCACCCCTTCAAATGTGGCGTTAAAAGGAAGACTCAGGTAAGTGAAGTGAATAATGAACTTTCTTTGTAAACTTTGTAAAAATAAAAAAATCCATAGTAATTAAGAATTTAATTATTGGATCTCATAAACTAATAAACTTATAAATAAAATAAGGTTTGCCTTCTTATGTATCTTGAATATGAATTCAACATTAGGAATTTAGTTACCACACTACATGAATTGCAAGCAATTGTCGTAAAAGTACAATTGATATTATGTTGACAGACTTAAATGAGTTGGGATGTTGAAGTAGGCTGGAAATGCAATTACTGACAGTAAGCAAACTTTCCGTTCCGTGGAGTGGATTTTAACTAGCAGTGTCAACAGGTAGCCTGATAGCATCAAGTGGCCATATATCTGCCTGTTGCTTACTGCTGTATCGCTGTATTGAACAACTAACCACAATTAAGCACAGAAACAAGTATTGGGACCTTAATTTATAGTACATTAGTGTCAATAAACCAACCTCCTATATACCGTGGTGTGGATACCAACCAGCAGTGTCAACAGGTAGTCTGATAGCATCAGGTGGCCACAGATAGGTAAACCAACCTCCTATATACCGTGGTGTGGATACCAACCAGCAGTGTCAACCGGTAGTCTGATAGCATTAGGTGGCCATAGATAGTGTCGGTAAACCAACCTCCTATATAGCGTGGTGTGGATACCAACCAGCAGTGTCAACAGGTAGTCTGATAGCATCAGGGGTGTCGGTAAACCAACCTCTTATATACCGTGGTGTGGATACCAACCAGCAGTGTCAACCGGTAGGCCTACTCTGATAGCATCAGGCGGCCATAGATAATGTCGGTAAACCAACCTCCTATATACCGTGATGTGGATACCAACCAGCAGTGTCGACAGGTAGTCTGATAGCATCAGGTGGCCACAGATAGTGTCGGTAAACCAACCTCCTATATACCGTGGTGTGGATACCAACCAGCAGTGTCGACAGGTAGTCTGATAGCATCAGGTGGCCACAGATAGTGTCGGTAAACCAACCTCCTATATACCGTGGTGTGGATACCAACCAGCAGTGTCGACAGGTAGTCTGATAGCATCAGGTGGCCACAGATAGTGTCGGTAAACCAACCTCCTATATACCGTGGTGTGGATACCAACCAGCAGTGTCAACCGGTAGTCTGATAGCATTAGGTGGCCATAGATAGTGTCGGTAAACCAACCTCCTATATAGCGTGGTGTGGATACCAACCAGCAGTGTCAACAGGTAGTCTGATAGCATCAGGGGTGTCGGTAAACCAACCTCTTATATACCGTGGTGTGGATACCAACCAGCAGTGTCAACCGGTACTCTGATAGCATCAGGCGGCCATAGATAATGTCGGTAAACCAACCTCCTATATACCGTGGTGTGGATACCAACCAGCAGGGTCAACAGGTAGTCTGATAGCATCAGGTGGCCACAGATAGTGTCGGTAAACCAACCTCCTATATACCGTGGTGTGGATACCAACCAGCAGGGTCAACAGGTAGTCTGATAGCATCAGGTGTCCATAAATAGTGTTGGTAAACCAACCTTCTTCTTAACAAAGTCCGTAGCTAGCTTAAAAATACTTTGAATTTCATTGTTCCCGATTCCTGTTTTGTTCACAATAGCCTATGGGAAATAAGACGAAGAATTGACAAACTTCCCTTCTGTAATTCTAAAAGCCATACCTTTTCGAGTGAACACTTGAAGTTCGCCACCATTAAGGATGGATTAGCTAAACTTTTGGCAATTATTTAAAGACAATAGTTAAAAGTATTCGAAAAAACAATCTAAATCCTCAGTGGAATATCATTACCCTAAAAAATCATGATACTAATGATCAAAATATGGGGTATAATTCAGAATTGTTCAATATTTTCAGATTCTATCAACATAAATTTAAATTAATTGTTATTAGCTATCTATTCATTTTATTTTGTTTCAACGGTAAAAAACAATGTAAGTTTTTTTAAATAAGTTTATTTGTATTATGTTAAATTTATTAACATACGTACATACTGCCACATTTATATTTTCTTGTGACATTATAAAAATAATCTATTCTTAATTGTTTTACAAAACTTTTAGAATTTATAGCAAAATAGCCAATTAAATTATATATACTAGGCTAGGCAGGAGATGTTCTCTGACCAGTTGTGCAGTGTAGCTGAGCGTTCATGTAGTATCACGATATCTTGAAGGCACTATTCTCCCTGTGCTGTACTTTTTACAAGTGATTCCTTTGTTTGAAACGTATTCCTGTAAATTTGGTATTTCACAATTGATTAAATTTTTTTCTATAATACGAAATGGCAAGGTAATTATTATTTAACTAAACAATTAAAAAAATTGTTTTAATAACTTCTATTTTAATGGATAATTTAACTATAAACCAACTTATGTATTTAAAAAGATGTGTAGGATAAATATAAAAACAAACTTTTGACAAAATTAAAGAAAAAACAAAAATAATATTTCAAATAAATAAAACTTCCAAACGACTCTTTTGGTTTAATTGTCAACAATTCTGTCCAATAAATTAAAATAATTTGTTTAAATCATCCATTTTTATATTGGCGTTTGTGAGACACTTCCACAAGCCTTAAATCTTCGAAGCCTTGGCAATAATTAAAAACAAACTATATAATTATGCTATATTAATTTCTTACAGTTTTCCATTCTAGAGTAATTGTTTTTTCGTGAGGCTCTCTTTACAAAATACTAACGTACTAGGTGACACCCCTGCACGCTTCACGTGCAATCGACCGGTGTCATTTGACTATAAATATTGTTAGATAAACAGTATCCCATTATATCAAAATATTAAATTTATTTACAATTTTATACTCCCAGTACTTGCGTTGCTAACTGTTTGATAGTATAAACATCCAATGACATATATTGGCCTATTTAAAACGTGTTTATTTCATTTGTTTTTGTTTAAGAGCTGAAGAATAATTAAATAAATAAAATAACTGCATTCAATTACCATTGAAAAATTAAGCCCAGTGGGGTGGAGCCGTACGTTTGGATGTGAATAAAACCATGCTTACAACCTTCTCAGGTTTAACATTATGAAAGATCTAACATCCTCAGTACTAGATATACCACTATTTACATTGCGACAGCAGTTAAAATTTTATGGATATCATTATTTACATTTGAAGAGCCGTTACTTTTCGATGCATTTAAATCTCTCCTCGTGCTATTCTAATGGCTGAAAAACGTACTTTGAGGGCTTCGCATGTCTGAAACCAGCGTGGAAATATTGAAGAATGAAGACCTTATTGCACAACTACAAACAGACAACCCCTCAACCGTTTAAATTGGTTAATAAATGAA
The DNA here is from genome assembly GCA_035578905.1 of Stictocephala bisonia. NCBI lineage: Eukaryota > Metazoa > Arthropoda > Insecta > Hemiptera > Membracidae > Stictocephala > Stictocephala bisonia. Next base: position 9,547 of record JAQJVL010004615.1, read on the forward strand.
GGGGCCTCTTGCTAGCTTAGTGGTTAGCACTTCTGCTTCATATGCAGAGATTCACGGGTTCAAAACCCGGGAGGTTCACTAAAATTTTCTCGAGGGGTTTGAACCGTCGTCCCATAACAACGTTTGTACACAAGTTAAAAATGCCTCTGGCGTAGACAATTAGGTAAAAAATGGGGAAGTTAAGTTGTGTTTAAGAAATCGGTTTAACGTATTATATACCAGGATTCTTAAATGGATGTAACCTAGCCAATTGGAATCATATAACTATAAATACATGAGTCAATTTCATACGTATTTCCCCAGACAGAGGTAAACCCGTCTGTGTAAAAATACCTGACGAGCAGATTCTCAAGTGATTTGTTTTTATCTATATCGTGTAATTCCAAGCAGTCATATAACTGGATCTATAACCTGTAAACTAAACTTATCTACATTCAATAAATAAATTACATTTTACCGTGTTTGTAAAAATACCTGACGAGCAGATTCTCAAGTGATTTGTTTTTATCTATATCGTGTAATTCCAAGCAGTCATATAACTGGATCTATAACCTGTAAACTAAACTTATCTACATTCAATAAATAAATTACATTTTACCGTGTTTGTAAAAATACCTGACGAGCAGATTCTCAAGTGATTTGTTTTTATCTATATCGTGTAATTCCAAGCAGTCATATAACTGGATCTATAACCTGTAAACTAAACTTATCTACATTCAATAAATAAATTACATTTTACCGTGTTTGTAAAAATACCTGACGAGCAGATTCTCAAGTGATTTGTTTTTATCTATATCGTGTAATTCCAAGCAGTCATATAACTGGATCTATAACCTGTAAACTAAACTTATCTACATTCAATAAATAAATTACATTTTACCGTGTTTGTAAAAATACCTGACGAGCAGATTCTCAAGTGATTTGTTTTTATCTATATCGTGTAATTCCAAGCAGTCATATAACTGGATCTATAACCTGTAAACTAAACTTATCTACATTCAATAAATAAATTACATTTTACCGTGTTTGTAAAAATACCTGACGAGCAGATTCTCAAGTGATTTGTTTTTATCTATATCGTGTAATTCCAAGCAGTCATATAACTGGATCTATAACCTGTAAACTAAACTTATCTACATTCAATAAATAAATTACATTTTACCGTGTTTGTAAAAATACCTGACGAGCAGACTCTCAAGTGATTTGTTTTTATCTATATCGTGTAATTCCAAGCAGTCATATAACTGGATCTATAACTTGTAAACTAAACTTATCTACATTCAATAAATAAATTACATTTTACCGTGTTTGTAGAAATAAATTGCAAATACATTAAAAAATACTTATTTATAATGATATAATATATAAATTATATACTATAAGTTAATGCACAGATCAAGTTTTCTTTTTCTTAATAAGTAGATTAGGACCTTTTCCGTCACTTCACGACTTTTTCCGTTACTTCACTACCATTACTTTTTTTTACAGAAATTGCAGTTATGTTATGTTAGGTTTGGTGGATACTAAAGTTGATCACTAACTGGTAGTCCAATGATTGACTTACCACTGAATGCGCCTCCGTTTGTAAGTTCTTGGAAACCGACAAGGCCAGCGATATCGGATTACTAGCGGATAAGGAATAAAAATCTGCTGTGGACTACTGTGGACGTAAAAATTATTGGAGAACAGTTTTTAGAGCAATAGAATATTTATCAAGTGGTATTAAATTAATGGAAAGGAAAAAAGTAGTGGTCGTGAATTACCGGAAAAGATCCGTAGAGTTTTATAATTTTCTGTAAATGGTTTCTTCTTAAAGCTTTCAGGTCTTCTACATTTAATTAGGTGTATCAAATTAATTTCTTAAAATTTTCAATAAAATTTAAATATCTTTATTTAAACATTTAAAGCCAACATTTTTACATTAACTGATACTGTGCTGAAATGTCTTATTCCAATTTGGCTACGATTTGATTTAAGAGGTTCTGCAACTTGTTCTTGACTTCTAGTGTCAAGATTGTGTATGTTTTTCAAAGTTTGAAATACATTTATGTTATTTAATATGGATTAAAACGTAATATATTAACAAGTTAATGTTTTTGTTTTGATGAAATATGTTTTGCAAGATTGCTTAGACATTTGGTTATGAATTATTCTAACAGCTTTTATCTGTTGTTTGAAAATAATTTTGCATTGATAACTAATTAGTAAGTAAAAGAGTGTAAATACAGGAAATAGACTTCGAAAATTCATTTCCTACTGGAATTATAAACCCGCTAAGAGTAACCATATGTTCTTATTAATTGTCTTCTTTTTCCTCCAACAGTGATTTTTCATGTTCAATTTAGCAATGACTCAGAATATAAGGGTTTTCTTTCTTTCTTTCTTTTTTTTTTTTTTTTTTATAATGCAGAAATCTTTATTATACATGTAATACGTAATGCCATTTTTTTTTCAACACGGCTCACACTTATTTTTTGACCAATTTAAACGGTTGAGGAACAAAATATTTGCCACTGTCCGTAGTGGTGCAATAAGGTCTTAATTATTCATTATTTTTACTGTGAAGGGCATGGGAAATCTTCAAAGTACGTTTTTCAGCCATGAGAATACGATGGAGAGAGATTTAATAATTTTAAAAGTAACAACTATTCAACAATGATTTCCAAAAAGTGTTAATATCTGTTGGAATGTAAAAAGTGGTGTTTATAATCTTGAGGAAGTTAGACCTTTCATAATGTTATACAGAAGAAGGTCGTAAGTAATTGAACTGTAGAGCTTCTCTCTACTGGATTTGAAAGTTTCAATGGTAATCTAATGCAGGTATTTTAATTATTTAATTCATCTTCAGTTGTTAGACAAAAGCAAATGAAATGAACACGTTTGAAATAGGCTAAGTAATACCATTGGGTATTTATACTAATAAATAGGCAGAAAAGCAAGTGGTGTGAGTGAGATACTGTAAATAAATTTAATATTGTGATATTACGTTATACAGTTATCCTACTATTATTTGTAGTCGAAAGTCAAGGTGTAACGAGCGCAGCGAGTAACCGGGTAGGCAAGCGAAGCGTGTAGAGATGTCCCCTAGTTTTAAATAATCTTCTATTGCATAATATATATATATAGATCGGGTAGTTTGTTACATTTTGCTGGTTGAGATGAAGAATTGGGGTGGAGCACTCCGATTATTGATGTTACTAAACTCGGACAGAGGTGTCATTTGTGAACATGGACATGTTGGTGCATTGTAAGTAGAAAACGTCTTCAAGCAGTGCTAACTTATTCTAAATTACCGTTAAATAAATGGTCCCAAAGAATTGGCACAAACTTTCCCCCATATTAAACACACAAAAATCAAAACTTTGAAAATTACTAGTTTGATTCCCGATTTTTTTTTACTAAAAACGGTTTTTAGTAAAATAATTTATATTGTAATTCACATCTTTCCTAAAACTTTAATTAAAATCGTGTGAACCGTTTTTGAGAAAATGTAATTTTTGTATGTTTGTTACCCATACAAAAAAAAAAAAAACTAACATTTCAAAAAAGTGAAAAATAGTCTGGAGATATTGGTTAAATACACCTACATACGAAAATTTTATAAAATTGATCCATCTGTTTGGTCTCCAGTGAAGTGTACGTACACACAGATAGACACGTAAGGACAGCCATCAACATTTATTTTCTTCGAAAAAACACTTTTTTGGATCCAGGAGACCCTAAAATGGATTTTTAGAACAACTTGTAAAAATATTATTTACGATAACAATACTTTCTATATGCTAACGCATATGGATGAAAGTAAAATATTTATGTCTCCTTATGATTTATTACAGGTAGAACCGTATCACATGTTATGATTAGCAAGCTTTACAAATATCGTTAAACATTATTTTCATACTACAGATTTCTTTTACAATATTATATTCTGATATGAAACGATAAAACTATCAATTATATCAAACGTGACGATAAATCCTCTTTTTAGTTAAGGTATATCATGAACATGAGTTGTGTTATGAAAGAATTCTGTTTCGTACTACCTCAATCCCCTAAGTATGATTGCTGTTTTACTTTGAAAATATAGATAATCATTAACTCCACCATGAATATTACACTTCATTTTTATTTATGTTATTTATTGTTTTTATAATATTCCCAATCCATGTTATTATGAATAAACGAAATGAAATGAACAATGACTTTATTGTACAATTATGTTACAATTGGCGAGGTTCGAACTAAAAAGTCCTCTCTTACACCTAACCATTGAATAGATTGTTGAGCCTGTATTCTAGTTTTTTTCTTATATAAACTTATAAATATAAAGTTAATGATGGTACCTACTTTGACTGTAAATATAGTATACTGTACTTAAGTTTTTCTTTAACTCCTCCTGTATGAAAATAAAAATTATCGTTGCGAAAGGCTGGCACTTTTCTAAAATGTGAGATGTACGTAATAAAAGATATATGTTAGCCCAAAAAGTAAGCGTTGTGCCTTTTGTTGTGTACAACAAACATCAAATAGATGTTCAAGTAGTTACTTTTATCGAAATGTATTTAGGATAATATATAATTAGAAAAATAAAAAAATAAAATAAAAAACAAAGAAATCTACTGAGTCTATATTCCAGATAAATATATATTATTGCTATGTACAACTATACTGTAAGTTTGTTATGTTTTACAGTTTTTTTTAGTTTTGCTCACAAGAAAAGTATTATATAAAATGAAATATGTGTTTGTTTGGTGAGAGTTAGTACTATACTTTACCCTTCTAACACCTCACTTTAAATCTTTTATTGGGATACTACGTAACTTTTCATCTTGTCAACAAGTTATACACATACAAAATACATGTTGTGAAACGTTATACTAACTCCCTACTAAAGGCAGTTGACAAGAAAACATTTACTCATCAACTGCTATCAAGTTACTTGTTTACATTGCAAGGACTCACAGGAGTTTACCGGCTTTAAGCTAATTTTATGCTAAGTTTATTTATTATTAAGTCACGTATAATATTATTACAATAATAATTAGGGCTGGATTTGTGTTAAGTGACTAATTAAAATTTAGCACTTTGGCACCATCTGCATTATTTGTTTTTATTTATGTTGTCATAGAGACACAATTGTCAGTTCAGTTGTTATTAAGAAAAGTTAAGAGCACGACATATTTTTGTAATTCTTACTCTAAAATAAATAATATTAAAACGAAAACAAGGTTTAATATTTATCAGGTTATGGGCCCAGATCGCTGTTAATAAGAGTAAAAAGTAAAAAAATGTCGTTATCGTCAAGTACAATTAAGCCTCTTACAAAAGGAAATTATGATACGTGGGCTATGCAAATTGAAGCGGTAATGGTAAAAAACAGTACATGGATGTATGTAAATGGCAAGAAACCAAAACCCGCATTGGTTGAAGATGATGCTGCATCGGCTCAAAAAGTTGAAAGGTGGGAAGAAGAAGATGCTAAAGCTAAGTCAGATTTAATAATTGCTATTGATCCAAGTTTATTACGAATGGTTAAAGGTTTAAATACTTCAAAACAAATTTGGGACAAGTTAAAATCAGAATATGCATCTACGGGACCGGTAAAACGAGCAAGTTTACTCAAACGTGTGACATCTTACAAGATAATAGACAACGGTGATTTTCATACTCAACTGATGGAATTTTTTGACATAATATCTAAGCTGTCAGCTATAGGAGTCGAAATGCATGATGATTTACAGTCAACATTACTTCTTAATGCATTGCCCTCAAGTTTTGAAATGTTCAGATGTGCTATGGAGTCTCAAAATGAATTGCCTAAACCAGATATACTTAGAGAAAAGGTTATTGAAAAGTATGATGCTCAAAGTCAACATGACATGGATAATTCAGAGGTTATGTGGGTCAAGCAAAACTTTAAAAATTTTAAACCGTCTCAAAGTAGTGGACCTCAAGGTAGTAAAAATCAAGGAAATGGATATCAGAGAAGTGGATATCAAAGAAGTGGATATCAAGGAGGGCAACGCAGAAACGATGGTAATTTAAACAAGCCATTTAAGTATAATTGTTTCATCTGTAATAAAATTGGGCACAAAGCAGCTGATTGTCCAGACAGAGCAAATGATGAAAAGCAAGAATATTCATCAAAAGTTGAAGCTCAAGTCGAAGATGCGTTTCAAGTAACGGAAGAGGCTCTTCATACGAAGCAGGTATCAAGTGATAGTCGATGGTGTTTAGATAGTGGCTGTACATCTCATATGTGTAATAATGAAGCAGCATTCATTAATATGACGTCAACAAATGGAAATGTTTTGTTGGCCAGCGATGCACAAACTGAAATTGTAGCAAAAGGAACTGCTCGTGTTTTTACTACAGATGAAAAATCAAATAGGTCGGTAAAACTTAATGATACGTTATTGGTAAAAGAATTAAGAACTAATTTGTTATCTGTTGCGAGAATTACGGATCATGGGAATACTGTCAGTTTTTCTAAAACTGGGGCACCTATTTTTGGAAAAGATGGTGAAATAAAATTGTTAGCACAAAGAGTTGGAAATGTATATTATGTTTGTGGCAGTGAAGAGCAAGCAAATGCGGCAATAAATAATAATTCAGCAAGTTTGAAGTTATGTCATCATCGTCTCGGACATTTAAATAAAGAAGATCTGTTAGAAATTTCAAGAAAAGAATTAGCTAGTGGTATGAAGATAAACGAAGAAAAGAAATTGGAGGCATGTGACATATGTTTAAAAGGAAAAATGACTGTATTACCATTTCCTAAAAAGTCTGAACGATGTACAGCGAAATTAGAACTAATACACACTGACGTTTGGGGACCGTCAAGAGTAGAATCATTAGGACATGCTCGATATTTCGTAACATTTATCGATGACAGTACACGATGGTGTGATGTTAAATTTCTACGTCTTAAAAGTGATGTTCTTCAAGCTTTTAAAGAATATAAAGCACATGTTGAAACTCAGACAAATTGTAAGATTAAATGTTTGATGTCCGATAATGGAACAGAATATTGTAATAAAGAGTTTGATGAATTCCTAAAGAAGAATGGTATTTCCAGACGTCTAACTGTTCCCCATACACCACAGCAAAACGGAGTGGCAGAGCGGAAAAACAGGACATTAATTGAAATGGCGCGATGTCTTTTAATTCAATCTGGATTGAGTCATGGATTTTGGGCTGAGGCAGTAGCTACTTCTAATTATCTAAGAAACAGATGTCCAGCATCTAGTTTGGATAATCATTCTCCATTTGAAATTTGGAATAAAGTAATACCTGATTTAAGTAATCTAAAAGTTTTTGGAGCAAAATCATTTGTTTTAGAAAAACAATTAGGGAAATCAAAGTTTGATCCGCGTTCAAAAGAAGGTATTTTAGTCGGTTATTCAGAAGAATCAAAAGGTTATCGAGTATGGATTCCAATTGAAAGAAAGGTTGTAGTTGCTAGAGATGTACAAATTCTTGAAGATCAATTTTTAAATGAAGTAAAAGAAGATAAAATTTTCGATAAAAATGAAGAAAATATTGAATGTGTTCATATGCCAATTCAAAATGAAAATGAAAATGAAGAAATTGAAAATGATGAAATTAATGAAGAAATTTGTACACCAAATCGTATTTCACGTCGAAAAGCGGGAAGACCACGGATAGAGAAAACAGGTAGAAGAGGAAGACCAAGAAAAATTTATAACACTGGACAAGCAGCAAATATAAACGAAGACCAAGAGGAACATAATGATAATGAAGATATCGAAATGCAAGAAGAACCAAGTGATGATGAAATATTTGTTGATGCAACAGAACATGAAGAAGAAATAATTGAAGAAGCAAATCTTATTGATATAACCTTGAAAGAAGCGATGGCTGGAGATAAAGCACTTGAGTGGATGGAAGCAATTACTGAAGAAATTCGTGGTTTAATTAAAAATAACACGTGGGAAATAGTTGATCGTCCAAAAGACAGAGCTGTTATTACTTGTAAAATTGTACTTCGAAACAAATTTAAGCCAGATGGAACACTTGAAAGAAGAAAAGCTCGAGTTGTTGCTCGAGGGTTTACACAACGACAAGGAATAGATTTCACTGATACTTTTGCACCTGTAGCTAGGTTGGATTCTATCAGACTTTTGATGGCATTAGCTGTACGTGAAGGTTTACCAGTTTATCAAATAGATGTTGTAGCAGCTTATTTAAATGGATTTTTAGAAGAAGAAATATTTATGGAACTGCCAGAATTTATTAAAGAAGCATTAAAAGAAATTATTGAAAAGGATGGTCAAAACAGTAATTTAGGAAAAATTGCTTACGAGATGCTCCAAAAATTATCACAAGATAACAAAGTTTGTAAATTGAAAAAGGCATTATATGGTCTGCGGCAAGCTGGTCGTCAATGGAATAAAATATTGAATGAAGAATTAGAAAACCTTGAATTAACTTCAGCAGCTAGTGACACATGTTTTTACTACAATATGAGTGAGGATCAATATACAATTTTGGTAGTATACGTTGATGATATTTTATATATATCAAGAAATAAGACAGATATTGAAAGAATTACAGCTGGACTTGCAAAGAGATTTGAAATAAAAGATCTGGGTTTAGCACGACATTGTCTGGGAATTGAAATTAATCAAGTCGATGGAAATATTGAATTAAATCAACAAAAATATGTAAAAGATCTTTTAAAAAGATTTTAGATGGAAGAATGCAACCCAGTACGAACTCCTAGTGAATCTCAAGCTAAGTTACCAGAAGGAAATCAGCATCGAAGAAAAGATGAAGAAAAGCCATTTCGACAGTTAATTGGATCATTAATGTACTTGGCAATTGCTACTCGCCCAGATATCACGTTCACTGTCAATAGACTGTCACAATTTAACGATAAGTACCAAGAAGTTCATTGGTCAGCAGCGAAACGTGTATTGCGCTATTTTCAAGGTACCCAGAATTATGGATTAGTGTACAAGAAAGATCAGTTGGGAATCCAAGGATTTTCTGATGCTGACCATGCAAATGATGAAAATGATCGAATTTCATATACAGGATATGTGTTCATGTTGAGTGGAGCTGCAATATCATGGCGTTCGAAGAAACAGCAGTCTGTTGCAATATCATCAACAGAATCAGAGTACGTGGCTTTATCAGAAACATCTCGTGAAGCACTATACCTAAGAAATTTGATGTTAGAATTAAAATTAAATGATTTGTCAATGGTAAATCTTGGTACTGACAACCGTGGAGCAAAGTACATTGCAGAAAATGCTACTTGTCACTCACGTACTAAACATATTGCTACAAGATACCATTTTGTTCGTCAATTGGTGAGAAATAACGAAATAAAATTGAGGCATGTTCCATCTAAAATAATGCCTGCTGACATTCTCACGAAACCACTTCCAGGACCTTCACATTATCGTCTTGTTGATGCAATGGGACTAAAAAATTTTCAAAGTGCAAAATTTGAGAAGGGCGTGTTGTGACTAATTAAAATTTAGCACTTTGGCACCATCTGCATTATTTGTTTTTATTTATGTTGTCATAGAGACACAATTGTCAGTTCAGTTGTTATTAAGAAAAGTTAAAAGCACGACATATTTTTGTAATTCTTACTCTAAAATAAATAATATTAAAATGAAAACAAGGTTTAATATTTATCAATTTGATGGAATTCGAAATATTCACGTTAATAGTAAAGTTATCATCAAATTAGACAAAATTATACGTTGAAATAACGTGTTTTATTTAGTAATGAACTATTTTATTGTAGATAGCGTAGGAGGAGATTCACTAAATGCACTGATGCGATCGAGATGCATTGAGTGGTGGAAGTGAGAAAGAGAACTACTCTTCCCCCACTATGTAATTACATTTAAAAATTGTCATGGCAACCACGATAGCGTAAAGTTGCGTGCTGGAGGCGCAATTGTATCCCTCACTCACTACGTCATTATCAGCCGTAACCATTATTTGGTTTGATTAACACAAACGAAAAGCATTGAACGATTGCATCAAATCGTTATTGTTTGTTTTCAAATAACAATCAATAATAACACAATGAGTAATAATGCTAACAATGACTAGCAATCTGACGAACTTGTACCGTTCATTACAGTTATTTTTCAACTAAATACTGTTGTGGGAACTGAACACTTAAACGTTAGTTTAATTTTAAGGTGAAATTAAAGCAGCTCAGTGGTGAAACAATGCTCCTCTGCTGCTGGAACCCCTAATTGCGCTAAATGTAAAAAAACATGTCGCTTACTGTCCGGCCCAATTATAGTTAATTTTGTACTCTTGAAGATAACTAAACATTCTAAACATTTTGTGATATAGTTTGAATAAAATATATTTAAGGGTTCAATTAATATTTAATTCATTCAATACATGTACTTTTTATCGCAACTATGTTGTAATAATTAAATTTAGTCTTGGATTATTTTCTAGTTCAACAAATTACATTTATTTTAAAAACTATACCGTACTAACAAGTTTCTTGGAAAAACATTCCATATTCAGATAAGACGCTCTTCACAAACAAGCAAATATACGGAGACACGTTTCAACTGAAGCTGTAAAAACTGTCAGTTTGCAGTTCTAGGAGGCAGGTTTACCAACTAAAATTTCATTAACTTAAAATCTTAACTGTATTAGGATAACGATAATCTGATTATCCGTTTAGATTGCAGCAACAAATAATATTTTATTATCTATCCTTAATCCTAAACCCACGGGAGGATTACATATGATAATTTACACATTGGGGAGTATTTCGGTTGTTTATTGCTGTGCTTAACGCAATGCAGATGTAAGCATTATCTCTCCAGTACAATAATACATTTCCATAGTTATACAAATATTCGTCAAGCCACTTTTTAAATCAAATCCATTATTATATAAAGCGTTCAATATCTGAATATGACTGTAAATCTTTACATGGTAATACATTTTAATTCTCTCATATATAAAATCCTTCATTACAAAACAAATTCATTACATTGATTGGTATTGTTATACTTCCTCTAAAACACACGCTTTTGTTCCAAATAAATATATAAACATTGAAATCGCTTCCTTTATCTTATTTTACTAAAATATGTACTTAAACATATTTATTATAACGGAATATACCATTGTGGTGAAGTTTATAACTGATCTCCAGACTTCTGTGGTCTAATCTGACTTCTTTGCTTATCAATGGCCTTAGATTCAAGCTTTATTGAAGATATTCCAACAGATTTTTTTTTTTTTAACATAAACTGAGGCGTCCATTCTTCAGATTAACGGTTTTCTACTCGTGTCTTCATCAAGCCAAATTGAGAGAACTAAAACGGAACCTCTTACGATAATAATCCTTTGAAATATTATTAAATACATCGTGTGTCTTAATCCGAATATCAGTCACAAAGTTTTTAAATCGACTTCTACAATCTGTTGAAACTCAAAAACAACTTCATCAAGTTTTTTCACGTGACGAAGGGACGAAATCAGATTTAAAAGTTCGAAACATCTTGCACCATAAAAACGAAATTCACACTGTCAATGGAAAATTTCATAATTTTGGTAAATCTTCGTTGGCCAAAATACATTAAAATTTAAGTAATCATATAGTTGAATACTTGGTCATTCATTTTCTGAAATTTTCTTGTATCCTGCATTTTTACATGAGTGGTAGCTGCCATAGCTGGGAGATCATAAATTCATGACAGTTCAGCAAGCAGATTTGTTGCTCATGTATAATTACCCAATGGGTACGCACAGCATTAAACATTGTCTGTGGACGCGAACATGGTTCCCCAAGTAGATGAAATTTCTCACCCAATACTAACTGCGCCCTGGAATTCCTTATAACGATCCGTCAACACCTGTAGGGGGGATGAACCTCCCTCTTAGGGAATGGACATTGTTGAATCGCTTCCGAACTGGCGTGGGCAGATGTAACTATTAGAGGTACAAATGGATATTGACACTAGGTCAGTCATGCGATTGCGGGGAGTCTATCCAAACAATGGATCACATAGTTACAGCCCCCTTAGCACTTTACCACTGTTGTAAAATCTAAAAGTACAACAAAGAGCGTTACACCCACCACAGCTGGGTTAATCCAGTGAGGGCTTGTCAGTAAATTCTCTATTTAAACTCTGCATAGTTCTAATGAAAGATATTAGGTGTACAAAATAATACTATTATAATGACTAAAAAAAATGTGTAGCTCACATAGTTCATAGGGAAGCTGGTAAAATATGGTTTAAAAGCAGATGCAATTACGTAATTATTATAATATTTAAATGCAGCTACGTAATTATTTAAAACTCTGATAGATCACGGTAGGAAAGTGTTTTTAGGTTTGGTGTAGTACTTACCGGCTCTCAAAGCATCTTAAAATATGTTTCTGTAAATAAATGTTGGAGAAATCATGTATTTAAAGGGGGCATTTCCCATCACGGAAAACGCCAAAAAAATAGGTTTCTATTTCAACGATTCAGTTCGTATTAATAATTGTATTATAACATTTGAACAGTTGAAGACCTTTTCTAGTGGACGATTAGTTGGTTTCTGTAAAAAATATAGTATTTTTTATAATTGTTTGTTTCATGGTAAAATATGTGTAACTTTAAATGTCATTCTTGAAGATTTTTATAAAAAATATAATAATATCAACTTATGGTCCACTAGAATATATTTAAAATAATCATAAAGGTTTCACTATAACGCATTATAATAATAAACACGAACCATAGATTTAAATAGGAATGTGTGTTTTGGCCCGCTAACTGTGAAAATTGCATGGCATCTATAGAGCTGTCTGCGGTTGTCGACATTCCAGCCGTGGCTTGGCGGTTTGGGAAAATCGGCCAACTTGAAGGCAAGTAGTATTTCTACAGGTAAAGAAGTGGTGTTGCCGTAGAACTGAACTGTTTCATCATAACATTGAAATAGTTTAATTATTTGGTGATTTATTAAACCACCAATTTTGGAGATATATTTACATACTCATAAATTGAGTAAATCATTACCGAGTTTAGGTTACGGTACGTTAGCTTAACTTAGGTTAGGTGAAATTAGGTTAGTATAGCTTAGGTTAGGTGAGATTGGGTTAGATTAGCTTAGGTTAGGTGAGATTAGGTTAGCTTGGATCTGGTGAGATTAGGTTAGGTTAGCTTAGGTTAGGTGAGATTAGATTATCGAGGTGCGATTAGGTTAGGTTAGCTTAGATCAGGTGATATTAGGTTAGGTTAGCTTAGCTTAGGTGAAATTAGGTTATCTTAGGTTAGGTGTGATTAGGTTAGGTTAGGTGAGATTACGTTAGGTGAGATTAGGTTAGGTTAGCTTAGGTTAGGTAAAGTTAACTAGTCCTAGATAACACAGTTTCGTAGTCTAGAAAAATCTGTAAGTCTATTTTAGAGGACGAAAAGTACGGTAATTTATTCTGAATCAGTGAAATGTCGGTTTCTAGCCATGTTCTATGACTTGGCTATATATGAGTTCAGATTAAATTGTATATTTTCCCATTGAATACAGTATGTTCTCCTAGATAACAAAGTTTCACAGTCTAGAAAAATCTGAAGTCTACTCTTAGAGACTGTAAATTAATCAATCTGATTTACACGCACAAATTGAAAATCTAGCTCTACCAAAGGACGAGGAGGTGAGTTAGAGCAAAAAGTCATAGGACTAAAGTTATAGATCGTCTGAAATCAGGTACAGAAAATTATGTTAGTTTTGCTGTAGTCCATTTAGCCGCTACAGCCTGATTAGAGAATCGCTGTTATTGGCATTTAAAATTGTTGGCACTAAAAAGGCTGCCATCTTTGATTTACTAAGAATTTTTCAAAATCCCATTTTATTACACATCTACAACATAAGACCTTTGACCCTACAACATTTCAGCCTCGAAGGCTTAGTACTTTTTTAGGTACAGCAATGAGTCAGTGGTATTTGCCTTTTATAGTTATAGATTTGTCATTTTTCATTTATTTATTTAAAAGCTAAATTGCTAAAAGCTAAATTTCCACTGACTAAAGATTATTCTAAATTTGGACGAAAACCACACACCGGTAGCTCTCTCACTTTATTCAAATGTAAAACGAATTATAAAATTAATTAAACAATGGGACGATAATTAAATAACATTTGACATAAATATCACTGTGATATCTATTTAATTACCAATATTCACGAGAAGTAAGAAGTTTTACCCAGTTTCCATTAAAAATCAAAATATAAATCTCATGTAGTTTTTTTTAACTGTATTGTATACTGACAGGAATGAAATTATTTGCCGTAGTATTTAAAAAAAACTTGTAATAATTAATTTCATTATATATCCATATAAAACATATATAAATATGTTATGTACATATTTATACATTCTGTAATTAATATAACTGTTTTTCCTCTGATAAATATTATATAAAATATAAAAGTGGAGAAAGTGTTTTCCATTTTACTTACACTTATTTTTTATTCTTCGATCTTTGTGTTTTTGTCCGTAATATTTACCGCTCCAAACCCGACCCCAACGACATCGATCCGTTCACCGAATGTAGCCGGAAAGGCGCCGGAAAAGCTCCGGTGGTGGAAGTGAGGACAGCGACGATATCTACATGGCGCTCCCAACTGCTTTGTTCTTGGCTTGTTTTATAATATAAGATTAGGCTAGCTTATTAGAAATTTAATACGTGGTGTTATATTTACTTTCTTTAAACATATATAAAGTGGAATTATACGTTTACAGTTCTTGGTACTATTTTTTATACAATATTTGAAGTAAATTAGATACAGTATAAGCTTTCTATTAAACGTATGGTATAAACGTTTATATATTTGACTAAATACATAAATAACAAATAATGTAGTAGTTACTTGGCCTATTGAGTAGGCTACTGAGCCTTTTTTAGCTGTAAAATAATTAAGTTTGTCTTTGTTCTCCATGTATTAAACATATGATTCGTGTTAATACACCTTTAATATTGTACTGATAGAACTTAGCATGTTTGTATAGTTACAAAATAAATGTATAACCAAAAAAACAATTAAAACAATTGAATACACAGTAAGTCATAAGTGAAATAATTTCATAGTAAGTGTTTAGGTACAAAATAATTCTTCTTTATTTTAATGTTTGTTTTAATAAATAAAAAAAAAACTGTTTTAAAAATGTTCTTAACATCTTTATGTAGATTGTGTTATTTTTATTTATTCTGCAGGCAATTGTAATTTTGTTTTTGAATTTATTTTTTGTAGTACAAAGTGTCCATTAATTACTGGACCAAACTTCACCAGGTGATTTATCAAGTTAAAATATAAAAGAAATCTCTATTTAAGATAATCTTATCTCGCTCAGTTTTCCGTCTGTCGGCCATTTTGTGTTTTTTACTAAAAAATTGTTATCTTTGAAATCGATAAAGGTATGAACTTAAAACTTTACAGCCCTGTTAGTCTAACAAAGACCAATAGTTTTAAAAAGTTTTAATCAATTATCACTTCCGGTTTAAAACTGGCGGCCATACTAAGTTTTTGAAGCCTAATAGCTCAAAAATCTTAAATTTTATAATAAATACACAAGAGTAAAAAAATGGCGATTGTTGTTATAAAGATTTAAGACCAAGTTTGTTGTACTACGATAAATAATAAGGGAGAAATTAAAGTTTTCCTCAGCACACACCTTTATTTACATTTAACATAATAACTAAGTTAATATTGATCATGGATCATTTCAACATCATAATCAGCTGATGATTATTCAAACAGCTGATTATTATTTAAAAATCTAACCTAATATACAGTATAAATTAAATAACGTTGTATTAGCCTATTGTTGTTGTCTTCATGTCAACTTTAGTTCTTGTTCACATTTCATTTGTTATGGAGGATTTTCCAAATGCTGAGTGTGCTGATATCCATTTTGTGTACGGTTTGGCCAACAGTAATGCTAGATTAGACTCTAGATTGTGTGCTAATCGCTTCCTACGTAGAATAATAATAATCAGCTGTTTGAATAATCATCAGCTGATTATGATGTTGAAATGATCCATGATCAATATTAACTTAGTTATTATGTTAAATGTAAATAAAGGTGTGTGCTGAGGAAATCTTTCTCCGTTATTATATATCCTAGCAAAAGAAACTTGGTCTTAAATCTTTATAACAACAATCGCCATTTTTTTTACTCTTGTGTATTTATTATAAAATTTAAGATTTTTGAGCTGTAAGGCTTCAAAAACTTAGTATGGCCGCCATTTTTAAACCGGAAGTGATAATTAATTCAAACTTTTTAAAAATATTGGCCTTTGTTAGACTAACAGGTTTGTAGAGGTTTAAGTTGATACCTTTATCGATTTCAAAGATAACGATTTTTTAGTAAAAAATACAAAATGGCCGACAGACGGAAAACTAAGCGAGATATGACTATGCTTTATCAGAGATTTCTTTTATATTTTGGCTTGATAAATTACCTGGTAAAGTTTGATCCAATAATTAATGTACACTTTGTGTGTGTATATATATATATATATATATATATATATATATATATATATACAGTATTTATTCAATAAGTAATTAAGTATTTAAAAAGTACTATGACTTATTTTAAACTTGATAAATACAATTAAATGTATCCTCTTTGCATATAACATTTTACTTAAAGTGGTAACCATTCGGTACATTGACCTCCGTATTGAAAATTGTAGCTTCTTCTTTTATATTCAACGAATAGTACATTATTACAAGTCAAGTAGCGAATGTATATGTTAGTAAATTCATTAGTAATTTTGTTGTATGAAGATACTCATAACCATTAGTGACTACGGTGTGTATTAAATATTAAATGATAACTCTATAAACGGTAGTTGTCAATAAATGGTGACAATATTGTATCAACTCCGTTATATGAGGATTTCAGTTATATTGTTTTGGAATAATTTGTAATGAGACGCAACTTAATAAAACATTTTTATGAAAGTATGTATTAAAATATGCTGACATAATGGAACCTTTCCTAACCTAACCTAACGAAACATAACCTTACGTGTCTAATCTATCGAAACGTGACCCTAATGCAATCTTTCCTAACCTAACCTAACGAAACATAACCTTACATGTCTAATCTACTGAAAAGTGACACTAATGTAACCTTTCCTAACCTAAGCCAACGAAACACAACCTTACGTGTCTAATTTATCGAAACGTGACCCTAATGTAACCTTTACTAACCTAACGAAACATAACCTTACGTGTCTAATCTATCGAAACGTGACCCTAATGTAACCTTTCCTAACCTAACATAACGAAATATAACCTAACGTGTCTAATCTATCGAAACGTGACCCTAATGTAACATTTCCTAACCTAACCTAACGAAACATAACCTTACGTGTCTAATCTATCGAAACGTAACCCTAATGTAACCTTTCTTAACCTAAGCCAACGAAACACAACCTTACGTGTCTAATCTATTGAAACGTGACCCTAATGTAACCTTTCCTAATCTAACCAAACGAAACATAACCTTACGTGTCTAATCTATCGAAACGTGATCCTAATGTAACTTGTCCTAACCTAACCCAACGAAACATAACTTTACGTGTCTAATCTATTGAAAAGTGACACTAATCTAACCTTTCCTAACCTAAGCCAACGAAACACAACCTTACGTGTCTAATCTATCGAAACGTGACCCTAATGTAACCTTTCCTAACATAACGAAACACAACCTTACGTGTCTAATCTATCGAAACGTGACCCTAATGTAACCTTTCCTAACCTAACGAAACATAACCTTACGTGTCTAATCTATCGAAACGTGACCCTAATGTAACCTTTCCTAACCTAACCTAACGAAACATAACCTTACGTGTCTAATCTATCGAAACGTTATCCTAATGTAACTTTTCCTAACCTAACGAAACATAACTTTACGTGTCTAATCTATCGAAACGTGATCCTAGCCGGCTTCCTGTATACAAATTAGAGGGTTAAAACTCCCTTTGCTCTTTAAAAAATATTCTTAGATTGTTGATACCTAAGACCGACAAATATTAGGTCTTACCAACTACACAGTGGTTACTGTACTAACGAAACACCGAGAAGCAATGTAGACATCACAATAATTAAATCTCAAGTTGCGTTGAAATGGTTATCAGATTGACAAGAAGCGTGACGAATGACAAGCCTACAAGGCTTCGTTAAGATATTTCCTTCTGGCTGGGGAATTCTATTCCATTGACGCTCTCGTAACAACCTAGTTGTATTAGCTTGCTCTGTTAGGAACTAATCATTTTTTTAAAATTCTGTACAGTTTTTATTTAGTCATTCTATTATCTTTAATTTTGATTATTACAGTGCTTTTTTTAGTAATTATCAATATTTTCTTGCAAACATTAATTCACTGACATTAGTATTATTTTACATAATCAGGGAACTAAACACTGTATAAGGTTCATTAAAACCTGATAAAATTTGAGTTAGTTCAAAGCGTAAATTAAGTAATACAATTAATTAGGCAGGTTTGAATAAACATCATGCAGAACTTCTAACTCTCCATTTCTGTTTCTCGGCACGCCTGTACTACTGTCGGCGCAGAAATTGTGTGTTTCCGAGTTTGAAGGTTATTTACTAAGAAATTAAAGGCACATGACAAATCCAATCACGCTTAGGTTTGCCTTGTTTAATTATACGTTATGGCATATGCATTTTTTGTTGTTGTTATTGTGAGGTTAAATAATTTTCATCCTAGTTGGAACAAAAAAAGTTCGGGAAATTTAACTTGTTTCACTGTGAATGAACTTTACATTTTTATTACTAAAAACCCCTTTGATGTATCACATTTATACTTTACTAAGTGATTTACGGGTACGTTTTCTGTAAAGTATTTATACCTTTCAGAATTTTAACTTTTAAAGAAAAAGGTTTTTGATCAATTACCTGATACAAAAATTTTTTAGCAGACACCGTAAAAGTACGTACTTGGTCAGGGTGTAATGCTTATTGAATGTATAGTTCCTAAATATAATTTTTATAAGAGTAAGTAAATACAGTTTTTATATTGTATTTACTGAAGTAACGTTGTTTCAGAAAATTGATGATAACTTTTTTTCTTGAAAAGTTAAAACTCTGAAATTTATAAAACTCATATAAAACATTTCTTTCAACCATAATAAAAAATATAAATGCGGTACATGAAGAAATTTTGAGTAATAAAGGTGTAAAGTTGACGTAAAGTGGATGAAAGTTAAAATTCCGGTACTTTTTTGTTCCAACTAAGATAACAATTATTAAAATTTATAATAAAATAAAAACGCACCATAATAACGAACAATGAAACAATTTTGTGATTAAATTTTTGATTGGCTTATAAAAAAAAATATTTTTAATTAACAATATTTAATCTCGAGTACACATCCTTTCTGCGCCGACAGTAGAACCGTTTACTGGCACACCAAACTGACATACCATTCATAATATCCCACACAGTGCATTTCATATTAAAACATTCCTACAGAAAAGAACGATTTAATAAAAAAATTAAACATAATTGTTATTGTTTCTTCTGTTGGACCATACGTTTTATAAATAAACAAGAAAACAGAATATCATATTTAAAGCTCGATATTATACAGTTGTCTGTTATACCTAGCGTACGCAAGAACCCTGCTTTACATAAGAACAAAGTGTGTTTGTTAGAGACACTGTTTGTGTAGTCATTAATCCAGTGGCTACTGCCTTTCCTAGGACACGACGACTGCACTTTCTTAACGCGGTTCAAATATTTACTATTTAGATTCTGACAAAATATTTAAAATTTTCTTTCACTAACCAAAACTGATTTATTATCAACTATTACTTCATGGAAATGCAATAATCGTTGGTAATATAGAACCTTATAATCTAGTTTTGGGAGTTTTTTTAATCAATATCGAAAGCCAAACTGAACATTTATAAAATGTAGACGTTAACGCCTGAGCATCAGTTTGATAAGTTAATATGAACTCACTCAAACATCCTAATGCAAGTAAAATAGGCCATGTAACGTTTTGTTTTAGTTATCTGGAAGTTATCGTAGATATTTGCTGTCACTGTGTCTCTGTTATATGTTGTAAGTGTGTACTACTGTCGACGCAGAAATTATGTGCACCCGAGTTTGAAGGTTGTTTTCAAATGAACTAAGAGGCTTACAAAAAATATAATCACACCATTGTTTTCCTCGTTTAATTATACGTTATGACATATATGCATTAAAAATTACATCAGGAGTATTATTATTTTTACCATTTTTGGAACAAATAAAGTACCAGAATTTGAGTTTTCACTGTACATTAAATTTACACCGTTATTACTCGACAACATGTTTTTGTATCACATTTATATTTAATTGCCTGGTTGATATGAATTTTGTCTTTGAGTTTTATAAATTTTAGAATTTTAACTTTTCGAGAAAAACAGTTTTTATCAATTCCCTAAAACGTTGTTTTCTTTACATCTAGAGGTTGTAAAATTGATTACTTGGTCTTGTTGTAATCCTTATGACATGTATAGTTACGGTACAAAGGTTTCATATGTGTAAGTAAATTCAATGATTTTAAATTGATTTAAATCAGTATAAATGTATCATTTTAACCGATTTAAAACCACTGAATATACTTAAATATATGCAAATAATGTATTGTAACTATATATGTCATAAGGATTACTAAAATACCAAGTAATTAGTTTTACGACCTCTAGAAGCCAAGAAAACAACGTTTCAGGGAATCAACGAGAACAATTTTTCTCTATGAGTTAAAATTCTAAAAATGTATAAAATGTATATAAAACATTCCCATAAATGAGGTATTAAAATATAAATGCAATACATTAACGAGTTGTTGAGTAATAACTGTATAAATCTTATGTACAGTGAAAACTAGTTAACTAAGGTTAGGTTAGATTAGGTTAGGTACTTTTTTTGTTCCAACTAGGATAAAAAATATTATTACTCATAATAAAACATTTCAATGCATATTTCATAACGTACAATTAAATGAGGAAAACGACCGTTTGGATATAATTTTTATAGGCGTCCTAGTTATTTTGAAAATTACCTTCAAACTCCGGTGCACATAATTTCTGCGCCGACATAAGGTGGTGCAAGAGAATAATGGCGTTGAGTGTGTGACAGTTTGCCGTTTAATGGTTAACTATTTAATTGTTATTTCCTCAGTTACCTGCTTTCAACTGCAACATTCATGTAATGTAAGAGAATAAATAACATACTACATTTAACTTCATTTAAATATTTTAATTGTATTAATATAATTAGTTTTACAAGTTAACAATGTAATTTTAAACTGAAAATGTTCAAAATAAATGTTTTATTGAACTTATTTGCATTATGAAGTTAATTTCCTTTGTAAATTGACAAACAGCTTCAGTTGATTTTATAAATTTCATGTTGGTTTACGTAAGAGTTGAATTAAATTTAATTTCGATTTATTCGTTATTGTTTTATCCCTTATATGCTTTTATATGTGTTTTAGAGTATTTCTAAAACAATTTCCATTTCCATTTAATGAACTGAGCACAGATTGTAGATTTTCAGTTAAGATGTTTCAATTTACTCTCGATAAACAGCCTTGTTCTTTGAAGCAGTTCTCTGTATGACTTTATAATACAGCTAAGATTCCATTTGTTTTCTCATTCAGTAATTAAGTTCGAAATTTCAATGTCTAAAATCAAATTTATATTAAATGTTTTAAAATTAAAGCTAACCAAAATGTTTGAAAAAAGCTGTCGATAGCAAAATAAATGCATCAAAGAACATTTAACTTGCGATCACTGGAGAACTTTGTCAAACTTTTATATTTCGGTCATGGTGAGACAATGATGTGATAAGAAAGCTTGCCTGTCCATTAGCGGCTGAAGTTCTATTAAATCTTTAGATACAGAATCTGGTTATTCACAATTTTCCATCAGCTATATGAGTTTCAATTCTGGTTTATGTTCGAATAATAATGTCATATTCTCAAAGATCACCTGAGTGTATAAAATATTCTTGATTCTAAAAACATTGATTCCATAAATATTTTGATAGTAAATATCTAAAGCTCTACCATTATAATTTTAGTGATTTCCTAATCATCATGTGTGTTTTTAACTAGGCCCACCCACCCACCCATACACGTACAGTGGTACTTATCTATCCGCCCTCCCATACACGTACAGTGGTACTGACCGACCCGCCCACCCATACACGTAATGTGGTACTGACCCACCCACCCACCCATACTCGTACAGTGGTACTGAACTATCCACCCAACCATATGCGTACTATGGTATTGACCCACCCACCCTAACACGTACAATAGTAAAGACCCACCCACCCACCTTTACACGTAAAGTGGTAATGACCCAACCACCCTTACTTGTACAATGGTAATAACCCACCCACCCACCTTTACACGTATAGTGGTAATATTTTATTAGGCAGATAGGTCCCATTCACCAGAGGACATATGAGTATCTAGTTCCTTTTTTATTTTTCTATATACCTGAAATTTTACGAGGAGTCCGATCGTGGAATAGATCAACGTATTCCCACTGATCGTCCATAAATTTGGGATTTTCCTTAACGTAACTGGAAAGTACTTTTTCCTTCCACATTAGAAAAGATAACTTTGATAAGACGTGATTTTCAGTGCCACTCTGAAGCCGTACACGGATTACCGTTTCGTATTAGATAAATCTTCAATAATTCTTCTTCTTCTTAGATTCTTTAATTATTCGGTGATTAGGCTTCGTCTTCAATAAGTTGAAAAGTGTACTCAATTTAACACATTTTTTTTTTTAATAAATAGAGAAATATAACTCTTGTAGCCTGCAAGTGGCAGTACTGCTGGAGTCAAAAACTTCTAGCCAACTAAAATGATTAAATTACGCTGATCCAAAACAGTGACAAATTGTTCAAATTTTTAGACTCAAATACAGTACAATATGGTAATTACAGTAATTGTTTGCTCCCCCAATGATTAAACTTCAATTTTGATTTGTTAGTTGTTTAGTTACTATTAATCACCAATAAGATTGATAACTGGATCTATGAATATTTGAGGGACTAGCTTTTTAACGCTTTATTAAAATAAAATTAAAAAAAAACAATATTTTACTATGATATAGAAAATATAAAATAATATTGATGAGTATATTGTTTAAAAACATAACTTAAATGGCAATTTTAACAAATCCACATTTTTGTCAGAAACCAATTCCAATTAATTAAGCTACAAGGAAAGTATAAATTACAACTATAACTTAATTATTTTGAAGTTTATATTACATCGGTCTATGTACGGAAAAAAACACTAGTAAGAACTTGTTTGTCTTTCATGTTTATTAATACATTTTTCTTTCCTTGATGAATATGGCTTGATTTGGTATTTAGTCTGTGTGTAACAGTCTAATAATGTATGTATATAAAAGTTATAATACAGTATAATATAAACTGACAGTAGCTGAGCTTACTATTAAGAAAATGCCAACTACTCGACGCTAGCGATCTTAGTGGTCGTATCGCAGAACTACGGCATCTCTACGCGTACTGTGCTAGTTGTTTACTATACCACCGCTAGGATCGCTAGCATTACTCGGTTAGTAAGTAAAATGGCTAGCTAAGCTTCGCTACAGTGTGTTTGTATTATAATGTTATAATTACTGTTGCATTATGCCAGAATTCTGTGACAATATTGAAAGGTGAGAGTTGTTTGGTGCACAAGTGTGTCAGTCAGTGAATTCAGTAGTGATAATAGGCTCTGAATACATAAGATATATAACATACAGATACTGATAACAATCTTAAAACTGATAAGCTATTTTGTGTTTTGATAATTATTTTAACATTTTTAAGTACGTGTACATAAATTAATAATTGGTAATAAATTACAACGAAAGCATAAATCAATAACAACTCGTGATGTACATTTTAAGTCAGGATTTAATTAATTTTAAAAAGTTTGTTCATAATGCTTGAAATTAATAACGAGTCGATGCCTTTATTTCTGGTTGACAGTTGGCGTGCCTTTATATTGGCACCCCTCCACGCTATTTAGCACTGCGCCACTTGGGGCAACACGCAATTTGCTAATTATTCAGTACGAATAGGGCCACGCCCTCAGTAATGACGATTGTAGTCTCTAATTATAGTCAACGAACAGGTCACTATTACAGGCCAAGTAGCCTGTATTGGCAGTCAGCTGTCCTCGACAGGCCAATTAGCACTGTGCATCAGGATAACACGCAATTTGCTACTTGTTAATACAAACTGAATCAGCCTCCGCAACGACGATTGCAGCTTTTACTTTTAGCCAATGAATAGCTTAAGGCAATGTACTCGTATGATCCACCCATTCCCCATACACTAACGATGGTTTTGATCAAACCACCTACCCATAGATAAATATTGCCCCACCCGACAACACATACACTGACGATGGTTGTGATCCAACCACCCGCCCATAGGTAAATATTGCCCCACCCGACAACACATACACTGACGATGGTTTTGATCCAACCACCTACCCATAGATAAATATTGGCCCACCCAACAACACATACACTGACGGTGGTTTTGATCCAACCACCCACCCATAGATAAATATTGCCCCACCCGACAAAACATACACTGACGATGGTTTTGATCCAACCACCTACCCATAGATAAATATTGCCCCACCCGACAACACATACACTGACGATGGTTGTGATCCAACCACCCACCCATAGGTAAATATTGCCCCACCCGACAACACATACACGTTGTGATTCAACCACCCACCCATAGATAAATATTGCCCCACCTGACAACACATACACTGACGGTGGTTTTGATTCAACCACCCACCCATAGTTAAATATTGCCCCACCCGACAACACATGCACTGACGATGGTTGTGATTCAACCACCCACCCATAGATAAATATTGCCCCACCCGACAACACATGCACTGACGGTGGTTTTGATCCAATCACCCACCCAAAGATAAATGTTGCCCCACCTAACAACACATACACTGACGGTGGTTTTGATCCAACCACCCACCTATAGATAAATATTGCCCCTCCCGACAATCCATACACTGACGATGTTATGACCTGGGTGCCCACCCATACATAAATGGCAGTAGTGGCACACCCACCCAAAAGCTTAACCTAACATAAACTAAACTAACCTAACAAATAAAAAGAGACATTCAAACAACATTTGCAAAATATTCTTGTCTATTGCTTGTCTGTAAAAAGTATGGAGGGTTATGTCTTTCTCAATGTAAAAAAAGTCCAATATTCTTTATAC
The DNA here is from genome assembly GCA_035578905.1 of Stictocephala bisonia. Taxonomy (NCBI): domain Eukaryota; kingdom Metazoa; phylum Arthropoda; class Insecta; order Hemiptera; family Membracidae; genus Stictocephala; species Stictocephala bisonia. The sequence goes on from JAQJVL010004615.1 coordinate 34,886, forward strand.
ATAAAATTTACAAATAATGTTAACAACCTACACGATGATTTTTTTACAAACAATACACCGAGAAGCAATATAGACCTCACAATAATAGAATATCAAGTTGCGATTAAATGGTTGATACATAAATTAACACCATAACCATTGACTATTTCATGACACTGGTGATGGATGACTTAGCAATTAGAGAGTGCGTGGAGATGAGTGACTGCTTTTGATTGTAAACTGCAGATACTGTAATTTAATGGTTTTTTTGTTGAAATATTTTTTACCAGGTTATAATTTGTTATTTTTAATTACTGCTAACATTATTATTATTATTATTATTATTGTTATTATTATTTTAATAGCTTACTTTTCATCATTGTTGTATTCATATATATATGCCAATATAGATAATTGCCTTTTTTATTTTTTAAATTTACGATTAGGTGTAAGAGAGGACTCAATAGCCCTCTAATCTAACCTTTTATTTCATATTTTATTCAATTCATAACGAATGACAAGTCTACAAGGCTTCGTTAAGATATTTCCTTCTGCCAGGAGAATTATGTGCTATTGACGCTCTCACAGAAACTCTTGATCATTTGACTTGGGAAGGAGCTATTTTGATTTTTTCGCTGTAAAATTTTTAATTTTACACTATACTTCTTTCTTATATTTTGTTTTGTTCAGTGTATTATTCCAATGTTTAACCATTGCTTTATCTACATATTATTTTAGATAGAGCAAAGGTATCCAAAGCACTTTATAAGGTTTCTTTAAATATTTTAATACTTGTACGCCTTTGAATGCATAGACCATAGTATGTTGAGACAACATTCAACATTATGGCACTGTGGGGGTAGAATGTAATTTATTTAAGTCCTATTTAGTTAATAGGTAACTGGTTGTGTATATGGTAAGTGTTCATCACAGACCAGTGTAGCTTGCGGGGTCCCTCAAGGATCGGTTCTCGGTCGTTCCTCTTTTAACAGCCTGGTTGCGTGAAATCGGAATTCCTAATTATATGCTTATGAATCTAGTTTTTTTATCACATGAAAGTTACATGCTTATGAGTAATACATTTGTTATGTTTGTAGCAAAAAGTGTTATATTAAATAACGATAAGACAAAGAAGGTTATTTATAATATTAGAAATTACGATATAGTTGACTCAAATAATTATAATATCTTTTTGGAGATTTTGCTGCACAGAACGCTCTGATGGCTGTGCAAAATGATCGCCTTATTAACAGATTGTCAAGGATTATGATTTTACTGTAAAAACTAGAATATTATGTTCCGTTTGCTTATAATAAAACAAAAACTATGTTTTATTATTCTTACTACAAAAAAGTAGTTAGAATAATGACTAAATAAGATTTTTTTCAATATTGCAAGCCCTTACTTCTTAGACGATATATTGATAGTTATAAATCTTTATACTTTTCAGGTAGTGCGTCCTCCATTCAAAAATAAGGAAAGCTATAATTACAGAACATATATTCTTGACTTACAGACCAGGTGCAAGGTTAAGTTAAATTTACCCAAGTTAGGCTGAAGAAGTCCAGGTCAGGTCACGTCGTTATGGAGATTGGGCTATTTACCAAGCTTCCATCTTATGTAAGTAATCTTGAAATTCAACAGTTAAAAATATATTTAAAACTTTTAAATTAAAAATCCAGTTTATATATTCCCGATTATTTGATATGTCAGAAACTGTAGTCTACTTAATCAAATTTAATCACCTAAGAAGACCAAGAATTAACTGTGTTTTTCTTGCTTTATTTTCATTTGTCAAATGTTAATTTAGTTTAGTTCATATAATGTTTTACATCGTATGAGCTATGACCTTGTTGATATTTATTTTATTTTTGCTCTTATTTTGCAACTTATATCCTAATCTAGATTTTTTGGATTACTAAATAATCTATATCCTAATCTTAGAACTTAGGCTTAAGCGGCTGTTGTCATAACTAGAATCTATATTTTCCGGCGACAACCGCATCAAGGTGCTATCTACATTGTAACCAGACGTTCCGCCCATGCTGTGATGTGGCATCCTCAGTGGTATAAGTGAGTCTCAGAGATATCACTGAGGATGCCACATCACAGTATGGGCAAAACGTCTGGTTGGAATATAAAGAATCTAATTTAAATCCTACTTTTTATAGATTATTAATACATTTATTTTGTATTTGTATCTTTAGGGAGCATGTACAAATTGGATTCTGATGATGGAAATATTGCTAATTTAATTTGGAGTGTTATTTTTAGCTGTGGAGTTTGGAGAAAAGATGTTTGAAATTTATCTTGACCTTGACTGCTGTGGGAATGAATCTTGAAAATTTTGAGAAGACCGATCGAAATAGTATGTTTGTCTAATTATATGCGATACACCTATTGTATATTAAATGGTGGTGCAGTGCTGTAACCCAGCTGCTTGGGGACAAAGTGTTGAGGAGATTCTAGGTGATAGGCTCTATGCTCGGTCCTCTTAATACCGACGTGGAGTACTACTAGTACGTGGAGTACCGACAGTGGTTGCTATCGATGTGGACACTACTAGTGAAGCCTGGGGTGTCCATGTTGGATGGTAGTAAAGGTTCGGATGTTGTGCACGGAAGAGAACTGAGTGTCAGACCTGTCAGTTAGCTGAAAATCAGACCAACACTACGTGGTTGGGATTCCACGTAAAGCTGTAGGTCCCTTAGTTGCCCTGGCTATTGGGCTATTAATAAATAGCTCTTTATGGGGGACAGTCTACCTTAGTTAGTAACAATGACTACACTCGTTCATCTAATTTCATAACACTCATATTCGCCCATATCTTGACGAACGGCGTCTTAAGAATGAATAATAATGAATCATTTGTCCAATAAAGAATAGTTGGTTAGTCGAAAAAGGAAACGTATTTTTACTGTTTTTTTTCCGGTAATTTGGCCATTAGTATAATAAAGAAATACAAACACAGAAAATCACATTTAAAAGGTTGATATTATACAGTTGTGTATTATACCTAGCGTACGCAAGGAACCTGCTTTACATAAGGACAAAGTGTGTTTGTTAGAGATGCTGTTTGTGCAGTCATTAACCCAGTCGCTACTGCCTTTGTTAGTAGGAGTTTCTAATTAACACACACAAAGAGTGCACTCTCCTAATACGGTTCAAATATTTACTATTACAGTATGATTCTGAAAAAATATTTTTAAACGTTTCTTAGATATTTTTAGTTAATTCACTACAGATACTTTTTTTGTTTCCATTAGTTCGCTACCACTTGATAAATATTCTATTGCTCTAAAAACTGTTCCCCAATCATTTTTACGTCCACTATGATATTCCTTACCCAATAAGAGTCCGATATCGCTGGCCTTATCTTATCGCTTTCCAAGAAATGACATACGAAGAGCGCATTCGGTGGTAAGTCGATCATTGGATTTACCAGTTTGTGATCAAATGTAGTAGCCACCTAACCTATCGATAACTGCGATAAAAAAGTAGTGATAGTGAAGTAATGGAAGAAGTAGTGATAGTGAATTAACGGAAAATGTCCAGTTTCTTTTTATTAATTTACAATCTAAATATATTGATTATCAATCGTTAATACATATAATTACATAAACAAGTTATGCACTGTATTACATAGTTGTGTAATTTGTTTTCTTACAAATAAACGTAAGTTTTTACAAAGTTGAAAATATCCAATAAAAATAAAATGTACTGTACTAACAATACAGCAACAATTAGAAATGTAAAAATTATCAGCTGATTCTAAGATAAACATATCTTGGTAAGGATGAGATAGGTTATGTGGCTGTCTGAAAGTTGCCAGACATGTGTTGTAAGTGTGCTAACTTCCCTTAATATTACATTGAGAGATGTAAGAGTTTAATAATGTAGAGCGTGTAACAGTTTACCGTCTTCAATTGTTGATTCTTCTCTTAGATTACTGTTCGTTTTCAATTCCAGCATTCATATAGTGGTATGGATTACAAACAGATAATCTACTGCATTTATCTTTACTTAAATATTTCAATTTAACACAAACCAGAAATGTAGTTTTATACTTAAAAATTCAAAATATTTAATTGAACTTATATGAATTATGAAGTTCTTTCATTTACAATTATTTGTAAAGGAAACGTTAAATAAATGAGATATGTTAAATATTGTTGTGAGTTGTGATTATTTTTTTTTTATCTATTACTGTAATATTTTTGAGCAGTGTTTTATGTCATTTATAAAATGAGCTACGTTTTCAAATATAACTAAACAGAGCGTATATTGTAGAATTTGCAGTTCAGATGTTTCAATTTACCCTCGATAAACAGCATTGTTCTGTGAAGCAGGTCCGAGTATGACTTTATACTCCAGCTACTATGATTCCAGTAGTTTTCACACTCATTCACTAAGTTTGGTAAATAAAATGTATAATAGATATTTTAATTAAAGATAACAACTATAAATAAGTAGGTATGTTAATACCATCAATTGATCACTATGTCTTACAAAGAAGTAGAATAGTAACAGTAAATAAGATTATTTCTATTCTATATTCACCATGACATATATTTTTGATATTTACTAATTATTTGACACAGCTGTGGATGTAAACAGTACAGATCCGCCAGGATCGGTAGCGTCGTGCTTGTTGCAAATTTTTAACGGAGTGTCGCGAATCAGTGTATTATACTGTGGTCTCTACGAAACGGTTCATTTCTACATCAGTCGTGTAGATAGGAAGCAAATATCGTACTTGATATTAAAGGAAACTAACAAAAACCACAGTATTAATCTGGGACGGAGACACAGACGTACACATACACTAACACACGACTGTCCTTAAGTCGTTGACGAGTTCTCAACTTTCTTATTAAATCTAAAAGCATTAAATTTTTAAGTATATCTGACTTAATGACAGAACCTATCAGAGAAGTTTGACCCTTTAGACAGTAACTAAACACCACTTGAATTCTAATACAGCTCAGGATCAAGTTTAATCTACCGATGTTGCAAAAGCCATCAAACTAATACTTGATAATGAATACTAAATTTGTTATCAATTTACAGATTTCTTTTTACTTGTTTCGTAAGTTGTAGAATTAAGGGAAAAAATTAAATACATTGTTGATCAGTCTTCTATATAAACACTCTTTTTGGCTATTTATTTTTAGGTTATTTAATTGTACTCCACTCTCTATGGTTGAATAACGTATTAGTACACATTAATGAAACTAAATTGCCTTCATTTACTTTAAATTGAGAGAACTTAATTTTAAGTAATGTCAACATAAAATTCTTAATGAATAGAATAGAATTGAATAATATTTTATTCTATAAAATAACAAAAATACAATATTTATACAACGGAATTTTAGCCATCTCATCAAGTAAATGATCTCATCAAGCACAAAAAATATAACTTTAAAACTATATTTAAATACAGTCAGTTAATCAAAAACCAGGTAAAGCAGACAGCTCTCTGCAGCGTGGTTAAACTTAAAATGTTATCTTTTTATTAACTTTAATGTAGTTTATGTTGTACTAAAACTAATATACTATATCTATACTGATCCTATAACTACTCAAATGCCAATCAAATACTATAGAACAACACTACAACCAATCAAGATCTTCCCTTTTATGTGCCTACAAAAAATAAACTCCTAAAACATTAATTAGTAATGTATTATTTTATTTTATTTACATTAATAAATATGTAAATAAAATTATTTGGTTTATTTTTTTCTTTAGACTAATGTTTCAAACAAAAAGTTTACTTGATCTTTAGTAAGGAGCCATTTCCTTAATTTTACTAAAAATTGATTAATGGATGAGTTGTTATATTTAATTCCATTTGGAATTTGATTAGGTCCTAAATAAATAAAGCTTTGTTTAAATATACTTTTTTCACTTTGGGTCTTATATAGATTCCTTCAGTGACACTTCTAGTTCTGGGTAATAATATATCTGTTTTAAAATTACCACTCCTATTATAAAATATCTTTAGAACCTTATAAACAAAAAGATGAATTACAGGTAAAATTTGCAAGTCGATAAAAAGGGGGTGAGAAGATTGACGTTTGGGTTTGAAAGAAATAATTCTTACAAAATGTTTTTGTGTAATTATCAGCGCTTTAAGTGTGGTTTTGCCAGCCCCTCCCCAGTTTTCAATTCCGTAAACTAATCTTGAATGGATAAGAGAGAAATAAAGCATGCGTAGCAAATTTTGATTGAGAAAGTTTCTTAAGAAGTAAAATTTTCTGATGTTTTTTCTCAAATTGTTGTGTAAATGAATTGTATGTGTTTTCCAAGAAAGTTTTTCATCCAGATACAAACCGAGATATTTAATATTTTCTACCTGCTCTATTTCTGTGCAAGAGCAAACTGAGTTATTGTTATAACATTCGTCTTTAACATAGAATTTTAGAACGCTGTCAAATGAAAACCCTTTGAGATCGAAATTTATAATTTTTGTTTTTGTAGCGTTTATGACCATTTTGTTATTGATACACCAGTCCTTTAACAATTTAAGATCGTGGTTCATATCATAATAGCATGCACTCTTAATGGAATGGAATAAAATGAAATGGGAATAACTATGGGAATCACTATGTTTTTTTCTTAACGATAATGTCATTGATTATGACGGCAACTTGGTTGCCTTCTAATTCTTGATAGTGAAACAAAAGCTATCACTGTGGTTAAGTATTGCTAACAACATTCACAGGCAAGTAATCACAGCAAATCCGTCTGACGATGACATTGCCACTAAGCTCGGTAGTTAGGCTCATACATACTTCTCTTTGGCGCTGGATTACACTAGAGGTCATTGTGCTCCAATAGTCTACTGACAGCTGACAACAAGCTCAATGTTGCATCTCCCTGTTACTGGTTAACACACAATCACTCACAGCGTTAAGCCTTAACATTAACTTCTTTTGTCGTTCGCCTTTTAACGGTACGATTTCGACGCTAGCGCTCCAATTAGCCGGACCACACAACTACACCACATTACCGCTGTATTGCCTTGTGTATTGCAAAGAAGTGGAATGACAGGCTATAGACATGGGTTGCCATTTACTATTAACTGCTGTGGATGTAAACAGTGCAGAGATACACACTGCTGCTGGCTGGCCGCTAGGATCGCTAGCGTCGTGCTTTTCGAACACTTTTAACGGAGTGTCGCGACTGTGTGTTATTATCCTGTGGTATCTACACACAGTCGTGTAGATAGGAAACAATATAATCGATTTACTGTTTTGAATAAGTTCTCTGATTCCTACAACTCTGACAAGATGTTCTCCTTTTAGAAGTTTAGTCATTCACAGTTCTCCATTGGTCCCTCCTCTATCATTTGACATGATCTCTATTGCGGAACTTACCGTAACCGATGAGATGAGATCAACAAATACTGTTTCCAATACCAACTTACGACTAAATGTTTTTTATGGTAACGTAAACGCTTCTAGGATGGCTTCTTGAACCTTTCCGTCAATTCATTACCAATACTTTTTCAGTTACTGCACTACCATTACTTTTTTTATCGTAATGACGGTTAGGTTTGGCTTGGTTAGAAGGCTACTAAAGTTGATTACAAACTGGCAAATCCAATGATTGACTTACCGCCGAATGCACGCTCTCCGTGTGTAAGTTCTTGGAAAGCGATAAGATAAGTCCAGTGGTATCGGATTCCTAGCGGATAAGGAATACCACAGTGGACATGAAAATCATTGGAGAACAGTTTTTAGAACAATAGAATATTTATAAAGTGGTAGTGAACTAACGTAAACAAAAAAAAGTAGTGGTAGTGAAATTTGATAGAAAAGATCCGCCTTCTTATTGCTGGAAGTCGAACAAACACCTCACATTGATGATACATCACATCAATAACTGACCATAATGTGATCACATCTCTGGGTGACAAGATGACGGTAATCGTTATGTTCATGACGGATTAATTAATGAGTAACGGACACACTTTGACGGTGACGTCATCCCTGTTTTGTCCATGACCACAGTCACTTAGGTCCACAGCTTTGTTCTAGGACATCCTTATCTTAGGTTAATTAGAACTGCATAACTATTTATCGTAACGTAACTTAATTAATTTTAGAAAAATTACGTTGTTTTGAATTTTAGAATCCCTTAATGAAACGTGATCATTGGTTTTAGTAAAAAT
>JAQJVL010004616.1:0-43038 GCA_035578905.1 Stictocephala bisonia
CTACTAACACACATACAACGTGTTTCCCTCCCTTCTGTCTTCCTCACTATCCACGCCTGCCTCACCCCACAACTGTACAAATGTACATAACTTCCTCTCTAGCAATGGTATCACTTTTTTTGCAGTATTAAGTACCACTTATCATTTAATTCATCATTATTATTCAATTAGTTATGTTTTCTTAGCGTTTAATCATTTATTAATTAGTCATTACCATTGGCACACAATTGTACATTAGGGCAATTGTAATAAATATAAGTTTGACAACAATGCAACAGCTGATATTTATATGAACAGCTGACAGACCAGTATTATGCGAGGTTGTCTTTTAACATTTCATTTCAATAATATAGTCTAATTTCTGGATTCAGGGCATTAAATATTCAAAATTATACTATGTTACGATTACATAACTATCATAATAATTCACTTACGGTGTAAAAAGTTCTATTTTATTTAACAAAATATATTTAAATGTGAAACTACATTGAAGAACGTAATAACAAAAGTTTTATAAATAAGTAGTAGAAACTGGGCTATTTAAAAATAGTCTTGTGCTAATTTCAATTATTTTTTCTAAGATATTCAATCTTTATTATAACTAGAATTTATGAATTTAAGCCTGCATTCTTAGTCCATTAGTCCATAAACGGCTAATATTACGGGAAAATGCAATAATAAAGCTTTTTTAAAATTAGATTTTCTATCAAGCAAAGTCATTAAATACATAGTGTTCCATAAGAAAAAAAAACTAAGTTATCAGCCATTTTGGAAAATGACGGCTTTTTTGAAAATCGCTAAATGCATATTTTTATTAATAAGGAAAAAGTAAGTGAAGTTCCCCACTAATGTTTTGTTGTATCTCTGTAGGTTTAAAAGATCCTAATGGTGGCACACTTATAACCTTGTATACATGTGTTAAGACCTGACACAACAACGAAAATACTCACAAAACGCTTAAATATTTTCCGTCAAACTTCATAGTTACAACAATAAGGCTCATAACGTGCAGCAATACATAACTTGTTGCTGACCTTGATCAAGTCCTACCAACACATCTTGACCATTCTCGTTTAGTTAAATCATCTCAGAAATTATCATATGGCTTTAATTAAATGTTAATTACCAATGACAGCTCACAACGTATTTTTGACTGTCACTAATTAAGGACCAAAATACATGTACCAGTAGAATCATGTATACACTTACAGGTCAATTTATTATTTACGTAAAACTGGACATGGTCTAGAGGACATTATTCTATGATTGTACTACAGAAAGTTTGCGAAAAACTACACACAAAAAAAGTTTTTTACTAAATAATTTATGTCTCTAGAACGGCTGAACTGAGCTTGCATGTTATACATTCCTCATCAATGCTGCACTTAGGACATTACATTTACGTTGATACAAACAATGATGTTCCATGGGACATTACGTTCCTGTTAAAAAAACAATGATGTTCCATGGGGCATAAAGTTCCTGTTAAAACAAACAATGATGTTCCATGGGACATTGTGTTCATGTTGAAACAAACAATGATGTTCGATGGGACATTACGTTCATGTTAAAACAAACAATTATGTTCCGTAGGACATTACGTTCATGTTTAAACAACCAATGATGTTCCATGGTACATAACGTTCATGTTAATATAAACAATGATGTTCCATGGGATATTGAGCTCATGTTAAAACAAACAATCATGTTCCATGGGACATTAGCCTACTTTCATGTTAAAACAAACAATTATGTTCCGTAGGACATTACGTTCATGTTAAAACAAACAATTATGTTCTGTAGGACATTACGTTCATGTTAAAAATAAAAATTATGTTCCATGGGACATTATGTTCAAGTTAAAACAAAGTACAAACAATGATGTTCCATGGGACATAAAGTTCATACCAAAACAAACAATGATGTTCCATGGGATATTAGGTTCATGTTACAATAAACAATGATGCTCCATGGGACATTACGTTCGTGTTAAAACAAAGTACAAACAATGATGTTCCATGGGACATAAAGTTCATACCAAAACAAACAATGATGTTCCATGGGATATTAGGTTCATGTTACAATAAACAATGATGCTCCATGGGACATTACGTTCGTGTTAAAACAAAGTACAAACAATGATGTTCCATGGGACATAAAGTTCATACCAAAACAAACAACGATGTTCCATGGGATATTACGTTCCTGTTAAAACAAACAATGAAGTTCCATGGAATATTATGTTCGTGTTAAACAAAGTACTAACAATGATGTTCCATGGGAAATTGCGCTCATGTTAAAACAAACAATGATATTCCATGAGACATAACCTTCATGCTAAAACAAACAATGATATTCCATGACACCATAAGTTCATATCTTAGAAAATGCTATGTGTAATAAAGCATAGTTACTGTAGATGTCCGGATAACAATAAAAATCATATATTATACATGTAATGCATGTATATAAAGCATTACAATAACACGTGGTTTGATTGACTTTGTTGGCATAACAATGATATTTAATAAACGCGATTACTGATCAATCTTAATTTTTATGATTTAATTAAAAAACCAATATTTAAATGGAAAAGAATTATTTATAAGATTGTTTTCAATTCAAGTAGGCTACAAGAATTATTACTGTGTCAATATACATTTTTACCCATATCAATGAAAATTGGTTTTCCATGAATAACACTTTAGTATTACATAAAATAAAATTTAAGAGAAACTGAAAGACATTTGTTTTACTTAAACTTTATTTAAGTAAAACAAATAAATAACAGTTTTACTTAAGACATTTCTTAACCTAAAAATATAAATTTTTACAGAGTTACTGAACATTGCAAGCAAAATACAACTCTCTCTTTTTGCCATTTATCATCATATATTCCCCAGACCTAGTCCATTACTCAACTGGGTTCAGTGAATTCACATATACACAAACAAATAACCTACACATATTGATGATTTATTGGGCTTTTGCAGCCCGGCGGCCATCTTGGATGACACACTGTATAGTAGAACTACAATTCATGTTATGTTTGATGTTTCGTTCATCTGCATGTGGGTTTGATTACTAGACGCTGATCGGAACATGGTAGGATAAGCTTTCGGTTTCTACTGTATTTACATCACCAAACGTTTCGTCACCGATGCTGTGATGTGGCATCCTCAGTGGCATCTCTAAGACGGTGACACCACTGAGGATGCCACGTCACAGGGCGAAACGTTTGGTGATGTAAATATCGAAGATAACACCTTGACGCGGTCGTTACCGGTAGCTTTATTTATTAGTAACGACACCGGCCGCTTAAGCCTGCGAAATAAAATGGTAGGATTTGATTTTGGTAGCCAAAACTACCTTAAAGTTTTCTTCCTAAAAAATAATTAAAAGAATTGAATAAACATTAAGTTAGTGTCCAATAGCTGATATAGAAGACTCTTCAAAGTTGGTAGTATGATAGGACAAAAATTAATTAAGAAAAATAAAACGAAGATTAGAGGCTTAACAAGTTAATGTAATATATTATCATCCATATAAAACAGATGGTGGGCCCTATACTTGACTTTTGTAACCATTTTTAACCGTAGTTTTACACAGAATCATTCTTCTTGTAGGAGTACCCTTCAAACAATGAGGGTGACTATACATTATCATATTCGTGGTAAGAATTCGTTTGCCTCTAGGTGGAGTACTTGGAGATGACGTCTATGATAGGTTCGTAGACCAGTTTCTTGGCGTCTTCAGCCCAGATGAAGTCCATGTGATTGAACAGAGGATTGGCCACTGCCGTTGACGCAATTACGTTAGGCAACTTGCCGTTCAATTCAGTCACATCCTATACAGAAACAGGAACATTTTAGATATAAACATAACTTACATCATTGTATTAATAAACATTAGTTACAATATTTCATAAATAAACCTAAGTTACAATATCCTAGGAATAAACCTAAGTTACAATATTCTAGGGATAAACCTAAGTTACAATATTCTAGGGATAAACCTAAGTTACAATATCCTAGGGATAAACCTAAGTTACAATATCCTAGGGATAAACCTAAGTTACAATATTCTAGGGATAAACCTAAGTTACAATATTCTAGGGATAAACCTATGTTACAATATCCTAGGAATAAACCTAAGTTACAATATTGTAGGGATAAACCTAAGTTACAATATTCTAGGGATAAACCTAAGTTACAATATCCTAGGGATAAACCTAAGTTACAATATTCTAGGGATAAACCTAAGTTACAATATTCTAGGGATAAACCTAAGTTACAATATTCTAGAGATAAACCTAAGTTACAATATTCTAGGGATAAACCTAAGTTACAATATTCTAGGGATAAATTTAAGTTTATTATTTATTTGTTGTATTATTACCTTCAACACTTTAGACGCAGTTGTTATGAACTTAAAAAACTGCTTGTATCCCGTCTTATTTTAAAAACTTCAAGTAACTTTTTTTCAAGCAGACTACTTCAATGGACAACTTTAGAATGTCAAACATATTTATTACGTTTGCTTTACATAAGTCGTATACAAGAATTTGACATTCAAAAAGGATGCAATCATCAAAGACATTCTTTACTGTGACTTTATAAAACAACATACCCTGGCATCCATGAGGTTATCGCCCTCCCCGTAGAAGCTCAGTATGGGCATGGATGTCTTGGACAGGTCGTAGTCTGGTGGTGAGGGAGAGCCGTACCTAGCCGTGTTCTCCTCCGGCCTGTAGTCGTAGTAACAAAAACGGCCTTAAAAAAACATTAGGGGCTAAATCACAACAGAAATCCGTAGAGACAGTTTATGAAAACGATTAAAGTAATCATAATCAAATTACAATTACAATTGGGGAGTGGTAATCAAATGTTTTTACGGGGTTTGATGAAAACTTTGGGATTCTGTGATTTCAGACGAATCAGTCACCAAAGATAACAAAAGATATGAGACAAACTTCATATTATCTTTAAAAGTAAAATACTTCTAAAATATTTTAAACTAAAGTATATGTAAATGTTATTTTTATAAGAGCAATTTTGCTAAATTATTTGTTACCTTAAAGCGCGCAATTTTTATGGTTGATCAGTGACAATAACGGGAGCTTAGTTGACAACTTTGTGAAATGTTTACCGTATTCATTATTCATTACTATTCAATACTCATCTTAAGACGCCGGTCGTCAAGATATGGGCGAATATGAGGGGTGAATGAGTGTGATGAGTGTAGTCATTGTTTACTACCTAAGGTCGACTGTTCCCCTCAGAAAGAGCTATTTATTAATAGCCCAATAGCTAAGGCAACTACGGGACCTACGGATTTACGTGGAATCCGAACCACATAGTGTTGGTCTGATTTTCAGCTAATTGACAGGCCTGATACTCAGTTGTCTTCCCTATACAACATCTGAACCTTGACTACCATCCAACTTGTACAGACTTCTCTAGTAGTGTACACGTCGTTGGCAACCATTGAGCGGACGCCGTGTTGGTATCAAGAGGACCTATCGCCTACAATCTCCTCAACACTTTGTCCTCAAGTAGCTGGGTTACAGCACTGCTCCACCAGTATCATAGACAACTTTGTGATTTTAGATTGTGCGAATGTGTTGATTACAATAGGTCAGTGGAGTATTCTAGATGCACTATCGTCTCTATTAGGTAACATAGTTTCTTGAATGGTAAATGGTTCTAATAATGTTTATTACATCACTATTCCATGTTATTGTGAGACCTAGAGATACACCTTGGCCAGAAATATCACAAGTGATTGCGGTAGTTGCTTGGAGCTGACAGGCTAGACAAACGTGTAATTTTGAACGATTTTTGCTGAGTTCGTTTCACTGTTGAGTAAATTAGAAGGCAAATGACCTTGATTTAAGGTCGACCGCGTCATTTCCAGGAGGAGACTGTCATGTAAATATTTTGCATTTGATCACCGTCACGTACAACATGTACATATTTTTAGTGTTCTATAGGCTTTCCTCGAACAGAAACAAGAATTATTTTTACGCTAATTTGCGTGTTTTACGCAAAGCAGGATTGACGCGGACACTTGAAACTGTATTATAACATTTCATTCCAGAGCTATACTTTAAGAATAATTGTACAATTTTAAACCAAGGAAATTTATTTCAAATGTCCAATTTTTTTATAGTGTAATATGTAGATAAAGTATATTTTATTGACAACAGCTACGGCTACAACAACAAAAGCCATAATTACATTATAGACGCAGCGTTAAACAATTATATTGTATAATGTTTATACAATTATTATAATTATATAATAATTATAAATTATTAAATTTTGCAATTGCATAATTTGCTAGGGACAAATTATTTACCAGAATTTTATAAATACTCAAAAGGGATAAAGAGTTTATAAAATTTCCGATTCCCTTTAATTATAAAATTCGTCAGATTCTACAATGTTCTAATCTTACATGTGAAACGCTCATAAAATGCAAAGCAACGGGGCACCAGAATGTTTAGGATAGCTTGAAAATTTGAAGTTATTTTTAAAACTGAAACTAGTAATTGACTGACAAAATAAAGACCTGTGTGTAATTGTAAGTACTTAAAACTATGTTCTCGGACTTGTCAACTATTAAGTGATAAATAATGTTGTCTTTTAAGCAAAGCATTTTTATAAAATTTTTCTCTTAATATATAAAGTAACATCCCCCAACTTTACACGATGGGCTTAATGTTGTAATACTGAATTTATTAAAAATAGATAACTTCATTTATCCTTTATTTCTACAGTTTTAGAAATTAATGGTTTTGATACTGAAATTAATTAATTTTGTGCTACGTGATTCTGACGATGATTTTTTAAAACCAGAAATTTAGTTTAAATAATTGCCATCCTGTCTCGCCCGCAGGACTCGGTGTAATTATTACATTCAATTTTTATTCCACATTATATTAACAGTTGTTGCAATATAGAAAATAAATCACATTTACTCTATAAAGTTATAGTTATGCGCTTACTATGAGTACCGTAATGCTATGTGACATGGCAATATGTATAAAACTTCATAAATATTGTCATAAGTGGAGAATGTCAGGAAGTTTGGACAGCAGCAATGTTGCATGGCAATCAATCCTTTACAAAATCATAATGTGGACATCCTAAGCATAAGTTGGACTTATAATTGGTCTGTTCTTTCATTGTAATTGTTTGTGTTTTTCACTGCAGGCATATGTGTGAACTTTATTCAAGAGTGAAAAACCCTAGCTCAGTTGGGGATTCGAACCTTAGAGCATCACTTCGGTCCAAGCCTTAACCACTGAGTCACCATTGTAATGCACAATTCCTGCTATCAGCTCATATATCACCCTAAACACGTGTCCAACCAATTGTGCTGACATTTCTTACCCGACTTGCTGAGTTGGCCGAGGTGAGCCAGGGTCTTGGGTGAGGTGCCGGTG
This sequence comes from Stictocephala bisonia, assembly GCA_035578905.1. Lineage (NCBI taxonomy): Eukaryota > Metazoa > Arthropoda > Insecta > Hemiptera > Membracidae > Stictocephala > Stictocephala bisonia. The sequence goes on from JAQJVL010004616.1 coordinate 7,451, forward strand.
GGGACATGGCTGACGAACTCCGGCAGCAACGTCTGATCCAACAATAACACATTAGTGTGACCTATTGTCACATGTTTTGTCACTCTCTGATGTATATGTAGATATAGAGGAAGGGGGATACTTCTCACAGGTGTATCAACAGATATTTTGTTATTATTTGTACTACTGTAGCTCTAAAAATTACGATTTCTCCACATGAAATCTCTATAGTTTGAAGAAGAAGAAGATGAAAAAGAAGAAATGGAATAAGTAGAGAGAGAAGAAGAAGGAGAAGAAGAAGAAGGGAAAGAAGAGGAAAAGGAAAATAAGAAGAAGAAAGATATGTAAACATGACTAAACTACTTTGGAACTGACCTTTTTTACTAAAGATCAGAATTGCCAAATATAACAAATGTAGAATCCTAACCACTTAATATAGGTTTATTCTCCCAAAACCAGAGTAATCACTTACCTCTACGACGTAGGCACATTTATTTCTTGCCGTCATAAGGTCATTTGTTACTATGAGGCAAGTACCTTTTATTTCTTATTTATATCACTTCCAACGGCAAATTCATCATAAACTATAAAATAAAAATGGTTCGTGAACATTCATACAAACTATTTTGTTAACAATGATTACTTCAAGATGTGCTATTATATAACGCAAGGATAAAAATCTTAGATCACAAAAAATAACTAATATATACATAAATAACAAAAACACAGCAATCAATAACAATAGCATTAAACACACACTAGGTGTGGTGCGGTAATTAGCTAATATGAGAATAAAAAAATTTGAAGATTTAAAAACTATTTTTCTTACATCGCACATTAATGGAAGTTGCAAATTACATGTTTTACATACAGTATTTAGCCATAGTTGACCTCTACCATCCACACAGTACTGCATCCGTTCTCTGGAGGTGTTCAAGTCAGCATGTTTGAAGCATGTCCAGACTTGAAGTACGGTAATTTCAGACAGACTATTGTTCTGGAAATCTTTCAGTTCCTTCTTGGGACGTTTGCAAAAGACTTACGACTTCAGGCAGTCCCAAAGGAAAAGCAAGGGTGAGCGAGTGGGCGAGTCATGACACCTCTCAGAGTAGGGATAGCAACGATATATCGGAAATATCGATAAATACGTTTCGATATATCGATATTTTTGGGCCGATATATCATATCACTATATAATGACGATATTCTCTGTCCTCAAAATCATCGATCCGAAAAAAAAACACACATTTAAATGGCCTTTCAAGCGTACTAAACATATATTGAAATAATACAGTAACTTTATTTGGGTTTTTTTGCGTGAGGTTTACGCACTAAAATGTAGTTTATTTTAGACCAGCAGGTGGAACTGGTAAATACATTTCTCTGTGACAACGCTGACTCTGAGATGCCTAATTTGAATGCCCTAGTGCTAGTGAATTAATTTGTTTAATTTATAGTGCTTATAAGAAGCCTAAAGGAATTTTTAAATGTAAAAACAAAAATAACAATGTTATTACGTTATTATTTTTTAATTAACGTAATAAATAAAGGTATGGTTATTCTTATTCTGAATTTATCCATTCAACTCCACAGACCACAACTTAATTCAACTTTATTTTTATTTATTCATAAGACGCCGATTGTCAAGATATGGGCGAATGTGGATTTCAAATGAGTGTGATGAGTGTAGATGAGCGAATGTAGTCATTGTTACAAACTAAGGTCGACTATTCCTTAGAAAGTGTCATTAATTAATAGCCCAATGACAAATGAACAGCCGGTGGTTATCAGCTGATCCTTCTCAAAATGTATTGACTCTGATTGGGATCGAACTGAGAACCTTTAGCACATGAAGCTGGATTTTACATACCATGTAGAAGATAATTAAAAATAATTGATTTTACCTTGTTAATTTGGCTGAAGTCCGAGAGGCTGCCTAGACCAGCGGCGAAGTAGAAGAACTGTAGGCAGAGGGCGTGGGTTGGTGAAGTGACACTGCAGAAAATACGTGCTACCCCTCCTTGTACGGGGTTGCGAGGCATCACTTCGTGCACCCCGGCCTTCCCGAAGTATGCCTGGTATGATCAACCAACATGACATTCATATTACACATTTACTTGAAAAGTTCACAAATACTGGATTATTATTTTTAACTGAATAAGACAAACATTTACGATTCAATTTAGGATTCGTAATTTATGAAAAGGCCTTCATCTTGTTTCGTGAAGTTAAAACTATTGCAAGGCAAAGCCCAAAACATTCACAAACAGGCGATCAAATGTTTATAAGTAGAAAAGAGATGACACTGGATACCTCGGAAACAGTTTGGGTGAGTACCATTTATATTTGTAATATAAAAGTTGTTACCACAATGTTTCTTGTTTGAATAATACATCTTTTATTTAGCCCTTTTAATGTATGATAAAATGCTGCATTTTCCTACTTAATCTGTCTTGTTTACCTCTCATTAAACTCCAGGGTGTGTAATCCGTAGGATAATGTTTTGTGTTTATGTTTACCATTTAAATTTTACTGTTATGTTATGTGTTTATAATTAACTAGCAGAGTACCCGTCCTACGTACGGCGTTTACGTTGACTTATATTGTGCGATCTACTGCGTAGCCTCGTACACACACACACACACACACACACACACACACACACACACACACACACACACACACACACACACACACACACACACACACACACACACACACACACACACACACACACACACACACACACACACACACACACACACACACACACACACACACACACACACACACACACACACACACACACACACACACACACACACACACACACACACACACACACACACACACACACACACACACACACACACACACACACACACACACACACACACACACACACACACACACACACACACACACACACACACACACACACACACACACGCACACACGCACGCACGCACGCACGCACACGCACACGCACACGCACACGCACACGCACACGCACACGCACACGCACACGCACACGCACACGCACACGCACACGCACACGCACACGCACACGCACACGCGCACGCACGCGCACACGCACACGCACGCACACGCACGCACGCACACACGCACGCACGCACGCACGCACGCACGCACACACGCACGCACGCACGCACGCACACACACACACACACACACACACACACACACACACACACACACACACACACACACACACACACACACACACGCACGCACGCACACGCAAGCACGCACGCACGAACGCACGCACTCACACATGCACGCACTCACACATGCACGCACACGCACGCACGCGCAAACGCACACGCCCACCCATACACTTACAGTGATACGCACGCACGCACGCTGTTATTTCATTTTTACTGCACTTGTATTTGATGTTGTTATTAAATGGTTGTTAGTTGACAATTTGTAGCATGTTTTATATTTATATATAGATTAACTACTATTTTAATTATTTCGTAATTCAGTTATACAGCAAGAACATTTAAAATTATATCTTGGTTTGTTTGGTAAATTAATTGACGAGTGTGTCTCAGTTCCAGTGCTATATATTATGTTTTGTTTAATTTCTTGGAAATTAACGCTTTAGTGTTTCCTTTTAATTAGTAATTGGCTTTAGTAATAGGCTTTTAATAAGGCAATGTTGAAAGTTAAAACATAAAATAAAATCACTTTGCTGCTTTCATGGTAGTAACACATTAGTACATTAATAATTAGTAAAAACTAAGTATTATGTATTGACATGCTAATTAAATGTCTCTTACAATTAACCATTCTAAGGCAAATAATTTAGAAGAAGTACAGTATTGAGTGGTTTAGAAAACTCCTAAATTCGTCCTGTGTTCTAGTGATCGAATCTGAAACTGATCCTAAATGTTGTTCGATAATCTTTGTAGTACTACAGGTAGGTTTTGGTAGCTTCAAGCAAGAATATAGAGAAACTATTCGTAGACCCTCAGCCAAAACTTTACATAGACTCCCACCTATTGTGTACACCGATCTCTACATCACTTCTTATTGCATACCTCTATTGTAACAAATAAATTAAATTACATTTATATAAAGAAGTAAAAAAAACTGTCTGTTGTAAAGTATCCCAACATCAATACACATTCTGTAGGGTATAAACACAGACTCCTTCAAAGAGAAGTTATCAAACTCCAGCATGCAATTAAATAACTACCAAGGCCAATGAAATTGTCTGATTTGATTGGTCCAGGCTAATTCGGTTCCTCTTGTAGGAATGACTCATATACATTCATACGTCTAGAATTCTTAATTTAGAAAATATTCAAAGACATACTTATTTGTTAAAACACATAAGTTTCCTTAAATTTTATGCATTTAGATAAATAAATTGAATTTCAATATCACTTTAGAATAAAATTTAATACGCTTTTAGCCAATCTTTTTAACGACTGTTACGTCTTTATTCGGCGAGATGAATCACTCAAACATTCTATTAAGACCGTCTATAAAAACCGCTGAATTCTCTATTACTTGTTTAACTTCCTTATCCAACATTTAGTATTTTAATGGCGTTTTTATAAAGCTGAAGTGACACAAACTGTATGAGTGTTACTCACTTATAACATTTACGAGAAAAGTGTTAATAATGCATTAAATTAAGTAATATTTACATAGAGATTATTCACGTACAAACGTATTTCACATACAAAATAATAAAATTATGAAAATTATTTCTAAATTAACCTGACCTAATCCAATCCAAGTTTAACCTAGCATACGTCAAACCTAACCCATTCTAATCTAACATCGAAATATCAATAAAATAAAGAAAATAATTTATAAATTTACCTAACTAATCCAATCAACTTAAACATAACCATATATTTAGAACAGTTATATTAGTTTGATTTGGCATGATGTAAACACATACATACATTAGTTTTGGAGTAACCTAAACTAAAAAACAAGCTAAGTATAAGGAGGCCTATTTTTTCACAATTATTATGTTTTTATGTGACGAGTAGTTATTTAAAGTGGGGTTTCTTACCGTACGAGATTGTATGTAAAATTAAAAAGAGGTCAAGGTAGATGTAAGATAATTTCTATTATTTATTTTACTGCTAGTGATGTATAACATTACCAAAGCATAGTACAAATATTCATTACAATACAAAGAATGTTGATTGATTACGATAAACCATGGTCACCATTCTCCGACCAAAGGGATTCACAAAGGCCGATTGCAATACATTTGTTCTGTGTGAAGTCCACTCGTATTGTACTTCTACCGACACACGATATGCTGATTAAAAAAAAACTATAGGCCCCAGTGTACAGGGTGTACCAAACGTTTGAGGACGGTCTTATATTTTTTGAACCATTGTAGATAGGCCTAAAGCAATAATATTTTACCCGTATATACTTTACTTAAATATCTACTTTTTGAAGCAAATATTAATTTTTTTGCCTCATACTGGGGACGGTCCACAAGGAGTCAGAAGATCTTAAATTAAAGCATAGGTTGAATGAAAATGAAATGAAAAACTTCTTTATTTAATCGGGTGAAGTTGGGACTAAAAAGTCCATTCTATCATTTAACCTAAGGTTGTGATGTAAATCATATTAAAGGCCTCCATTAGTAGAACACATTGCCGTAAACCCGACCTCAAAAGGATCACCCTAGCCGAAAGGCGGCTGTTGATTAGTTTGTTAACAGTTTTCGATTAAAACAAAACCTTGCAAAACATAGATACTGGACTAAAACTCTATTTTAAAACCACATCTCAATAGTTTATATCATCAGGGGGTTGGTCCCGAGGAGTCAGAAAAATATCTTGAAGAGAGAATAGTTGAAGTTGTTTATCAAATTAAATATCTTTACAAGGAGAACACAATGCTACAAATTCAACCATAAAAGGTCTACAATACGTAAAATGGCAATTGTTGTACAAAATGAAGCTAATTGAACATTTCCTTAGGATCCTTTTCTTTCTATGGGTTGAAACAGCAAACCATTGAGAACAAATCCTGGACATAAACGTTTTCCAATTAGGGAATGACTTTCACATCCATAGGGAACATTCTATGAGAACTCTAATAAAATTTATTTTAAAAAGCTAAATTCTTTTACATTTCAACCACTGCTATTTTATTTACCAAAAAATAGCAGACCTTATATAAATACTATAAATAGGATGGACTTTTTATGGTAAAAATTGTGTTCTTGTACAAATCTTTAATTTGATATACAATTTGTCTTATTCTATCATTAAAATATTTTTCTGACCCCTTGGGGACCATTTCCTGATGTCACTAACTATTTCGATTTGCTTTATAATTAGATTTTCAAACGGTGCATTGATGTTTTATAAGTTTTTATTTTAATCTACAATGGTTAGAGAAACTAACAAATTGTTCATGAAATTCAAATTTGTAACTTAAAACCATCACCATTTTGGCTAGGGTGATACTTTTGAGGTCGGGTTTGCAGCAATGTGTTCTACTAATCTCAACCTATTCTCTAGTTAAAGACTTTCTTCTGACTCCTTGTGGACCATCCCCAGTACGATGCAACAATTGATATTTGCTTCAAAAAGTAGATTGATATGTATAGTATATATGTGGGAAATTAAAAAATTACATTTTTAGGTATAGCTTGTTTGTTAAGTATTATTGTTTTATATTCTATGGTTCAAAAAATAAAATATCGTCACCACCCACACAATTCTGGTACACTTTTTATTTGTTGTGAATTAAAGAAAAGGTTAATATTTCAAATTGACCAAAGGTGTAACGGGGTGTGACAAGTCCACACAATACGAACTCTCTGAGGAGTTTAAGGGCGGGTGACTGCGGGTTTACTTAACATAATACCTACTTTGGCCGAGGAAGGTTCATTTTTCGACTTACAGAATATTCGGAGCTGGACTCCAGCATGAACCGCATGAAGGCAGCGCGATAGTGGCCGAAGAACGCTGCTGGAGCGAGTGTGATGCCGAGGCGTACTTTGTGCACGTACTCTGGACGCTTGGAACTCATCACGAAGAGCATGGTGGAGCCCAGGGAGTGGCCGAGGTAGACCAGACTGTCGTGGCCAGTTGCAGACAGAATGTGGTCGATGGCTGCTGGGAGGTCCAGACTGCCCATCTCCTCTACACTGAAACACGACGCACGTTATGACATCAAGAATAGTTTACTAAATGAGGAAAAACAGTATTGATGTTTACAGATATATTTCCAATAAACATTATAATATGCAACGTAATCAAAGAAAACCGAAAAGCACACATTGTACTAGAGCGGGCAGAATGGAAGACAACATTACTCACCCTCTTGTGTTTTTCCTCTGACTATTTCACTATAAAGTCTATTTTTAGTACAGAATGCTCCAGTAACACTAGAAACGAGACATAACGTATAAAAAACATTTCACACGATCTTGCATTTTTAGTAATTTTCGAAAAAAATCGGCCTCTTCCGAAACATCTACAACTCTTCTGAACGCTTCTAGTGTGTTTTAGGCCTTAATAACGATGCATCTAGGCAATAAACGAGGCGGTGCTATGGGGTGTGAATTTATTTAGTATGTATGAAAATACTTGGGGTAACCCCTGCACGCTTCGCATGCCAAACCCTAGTAAGATCCCCAGGTATCACTACGCTCGGCCTTCGACCTCCCCTGGAGACTGCCTTTTGCCCCTTTGTAGAACTCGGCCTACGGCCTCGCCAGGGCCCTCTGTTAAAAGTCCCTTTGTGGAACTCGGCCTACGGCCTCGCGGTGGAAAGTTCGGCCTGCGGGCTAACCAAGGCATTCTACTACATTCCCATTTTTAGGTCTCGGCATGTCACCTCATGAGGGTGATCGGCCTACGGATTCTTAACCAATTAATTTGACCATGAATTTTGGCTTTAGGGGCACTGGAGCCCATAAACATAGTATTTTCTAAAATCTGATGGTATATTAGTAATGAATTGAAGAATACCTTTATTTTGATACCCCACTTGGTACATTAGTTTAACATTACCCAATTTTGGGTTTTTAGAGCATATTTTTTTATTTGGGGGGCAGAGCCCTAAAGTTTGTCACTTCCAAAATACAATGATATAATGTGATTTGGGAGATAAATACCTATGTTTGTTACTCCACTGGGGCGGTTTATATTAATATTACCATTTTTTGGATTAGGGGGCAGATTTTTTAGGGGGCATATGCCCCTTATTAATTGCCCTTTTCGAAATTTCATGGTATATTTTGATTCAAGAGAAAAATATCTTTAATTTGATATCCCACTTGAGTAGATAACATCAGTATTAAAACATTTTACAGTAAAACAATTTCAGTTTTTGGGCCCCCAATACCCCAAATTTTTAGGTTTTTAGTCTGAAATTCATATATATAAGGTGCACGTTTGTTACGTGTATAGAACTGTGAAAGTTTGAAACTTTTACTCGAGATTTTCTTCAAGTTAGGTTAGAAATACTACTTTTTTGTGATTTTCTTATAAGAAATATATTGGGGCAATTTTGTGGGTAAAAAGAGGCTGCCATTTCGGAACTATGAAGCATTTTTCTTATTGCTATGAAGTCCCTTTTTATTGCTCGCCTACAATATAGGACCAATAATCCTACAAAATGTCGGAGGTTGTGGTTTTTGAGAAACAGTGATTAGTGAGTCAGTGGTATTTATACTCCAGTTCGTTCTATGGACGAATTAAAAGATAACTGCCTACTGTATAAATTGTGTCAGATATATTACTCACTATCTAAAATATAAAAACATCGAAAGAGGCTTATAATATTTACAATTAATTTTTTTGTAATATCATGAGATCATTTACAGTAATTTTTTTTCAACTAATCATACCTAAAATCCCAGAAGACAGAATCTGATGGGGAGAACGTGTTGTGGCCACGAGAGTAGAAGTTGCCCCTGGCGTCTCCCAGCCACACGTCGTATCCCAGATCCGCCAACAGAAATACTGTAACAATAAACAGAAGTATGGAATCTGATGGGAAGAATTTATCGTTTCCATCCAATAGTTGCCATCGACGTGAACACTAATAGATCAGTATAGGGTGTACATTTTGGGTGGTCAGAATATGGACGTTGTGTAGTGAAGAGAACCGAGTGTCAGGCTTGTCAGTTACCTGAAAACCAGACCAAATATTACGTGGTTTGGATTCCACGTAAAGCAGTATTTAGTCGCCCTAGCTATTGGCTTATTTTTAAATGCGGTTTTTAAGGTACAGTATTTAGTAACAATGACTACACTCATCACACTTATTCACCCCTCTTATTCCTCCATATTTCCGTGGTCTTAATAAACAATAAAAATAATAATATATACTTGCTCATTTAAGTTTAAATAATATGTACATATCTAATTTTTGTATATTACAAGGATTTTATTTATGTAAGAAAAATACTACTGGCATTTTTCACCACATTTAATTGCAAAGTATTGCTGAAAAAAATGTCTCAAGTTGGATTTTCTTTCCTCACAAATATGTCTCCTGTACTTGGTTAAGGGCTAAGATAGCAAATTAAACAATAGAAAAAAGATAAGTCATGCAGCATTCTAATTAACTACTAAGCCTGAAATATTAGTGATGCTTTGTTTTATTTTTTACATTTAGTTTTAGTATTATAGTATGTAGATTTATGTTCTATTACATATACAGCGTTGTATTTGTTGTGTAAGTAATAGATTTCGAGGTGTAGTTAGTTTAGTATTGTTGTGCACATGTTTAAGTCCGACCACCTAAAAGGTATTTTTTGTTTATTAAATGGGTGGATTTGTTTGTAATTATGCTATTGGTATATTTATTCTAAATTTATTTGTATTATTATTTTTACCTAGGATAAGGGTGTATATTACAGTAATTGTGTTAGTATAGTTAATTTTAAATATTCAAATACTTAAGCTTATCTGTTATTTTTAATACTGGTTATTTATTTTATTGATTGTTCGACTCTATTAGAATGTATTAGAATGTATTAGAATGTAAATTTCATTAGAAGACAGATCCTTAATATAATGTTGTGTGCTTTCTGTTTAATTGTATTTATACTTATAGTTTCACAAGCTTAACCAATTTTCTGTCTTAAATTTTCAGTTATTATTATCATTAGTATTATTACACACATATACGTCTTAATTATTATTACAATTTTCATTATTATTATTATTTATTATAAGCGTCAGCACGCAGCAGCACCACGGACGGAGAGCGGCGTTGTTGACTGTTTTTATAAATTAGTAGACTGACTCGCTTGTTTTTCTATTTGTAATTAATTTAACGTTCTAGCTAATCACACAACTGTGAAAGTCATTAGCTTAATTTCCTAGTTCATTTTTGTACCATTGTATGTTTTGTTAATGATGGAAATAAAGATAATTATTATTAGTTTAACAATTTAATTAGTCTGGATTTAAATTATTAATAATTAACTTCTGAAACTCAAAATTAATATGTGCATTTGAAATCAGATTTTAATCTTTTTCTTTTTCCGTCTTATTCACATATTTCCAAATTACGTGGCTAGTACTAATTTTCTGTTCAATTTATAAAAAAGTATACTATTTTATGAGATTAACAGCATCAAAATATATTCTATGTAAACTGTTCAAGAGAAAACTGCTTAAAATAAAATGTATGAAAATAAAAAGTATCCTAATAATGTGCACAGAATTCATGTAAAACCTAAAAATAATATATACGCACTAATGAAAAAATTAAAATGTATTAAAATATATAACATGATGTACCACTTTACATAGGTGTTTCATAATTACGTACAACGTATTGACAAGATTTTATATCTCACTAAAAACATCAAAACCGAAATAAATAAACGCCTTCATTTTGAAAAACTCAATCTGTGCTGTGATATGATGTACAACAGTGTATGTAGAATTTGCAGGCGCTTGTTTCAATAATTATATCACCCAACTGGGCGTTCTCTTGTGCAGAATTAGTTACGACTCAAAGATAGTTAAAAACTTTTAATTACATATTTTTATTATTAATTACTTTGTCAATTACAACCAGACCAACTAAGAACTAATTGAAGTGTGTGATTTACTTTAAAATAACTGAAAAAAAATTAAAACGTAACACATTAATTTCCAGCCGGGTCGATCTTCAAAAACAATTCTTAATCCTTCCACCTCGTTTTATTAACTTCAAGAGAATTTTATTCAGATGCATTGTTAGCCTATTCCTTTCAATATGTCCAGTTTATTGATTTTCGTCCCTCTAAATTTTTTGTAGTACTTTAAAAAAAAAAAAACATAAAGCCAAATAAATACATGTCGTGTTGGTATTTAAAAAATAGTTAACATATTCAAACCACGCTAATTTTCTTTACATTACACTTTGTCTTCACTGAAACAACAAACCATATCAATCTATCCTTTTGTTCGAACTATAATTTTACCAATTTCAACTCTAAAAAGTCTCATCATGTAAATTTGTTTTAATTTAAGATACGAAATATTATTAAAATGTTTGAACTTCAAGTTTTAATATCTAGGTAAATTGGAATCGAACCCAAAAGAGTTAATCTCTTCATGTAGTTTGTTTTGTACATCTCAAGTTTAATTTATATATAATGTTTTATATTTCTCATCAGGTTGACGATAAATAAAAAAATTAGAATTTTTCACAGATCTATGGACTATGTTGCACAATTGAAGCTCAGAGAAACCTGCAAAGAAGCATTAAAAAACTGCAACTGTTGACATCGCCTTGCCTTTACATACTGGAAACAACCTTATTTTGCATCTCTAAAAGTAATAATAATAATAATAATAATAATTTATTTATTTCCTCTTTGTAATACAAGTAAGTAAAATAGAAAACTTGCTTGGAATTAATAACCACCAAATCAAGTATACGGTGGTTATGAAAAAAAAAAAAAACAAAAAACAAATGTTACAAATTAATTATAAGTCCACGTAGTCTTCCTTTGCAAATTGCACTTGTCTTCAGCGGCATATGCAGTGCATGCTTATAAATAATATTACAATATTACAATATAACAATATAACAATATAACAATACAACAATATAACAATATAACAACATAACAATATAACAATATAATAATATAACAATATAACAATAAAACAATAAATATTACAATCGAACAACAGCTTTCACTTGTAATTGGACTACTAGTATTTAGTGACCATCCAAAAAGTTTTGATACATCGATTATTGACTATGATATGTACAACTAACAGTTAAAATTATCTTACAATAGTAAAGAAAAGATTAATGTCACATGTATCGTTGAGCCAATTTTTAAGTTTCTTACAAAATATTGATAAATTAAAACTGTTTTTTATTTCAATAGGCAACAGGTAAACATTTTGGGCCCAAGTAAACAAAAGTTTTAGAGAAGAATGACTTATTAATTCTAGGTGCCTTGATAAGTGGCCGGAACATACATTTAATTACAGGTAATTCACGAACCCTTACCCTCTCGCAGGCGTTCGTTTTGTCAGCAAGTTGCCGGAATAAATTAAGAATGCACCAACACTCAAGGCGTTAAAAACGCTGTTTGGCATCTCATGCTTTTTATAGTGAGGACGACTTTATGGCATAAAACTGGGAGACCGCGTAATCAGAAGACTGACAACCGGCGTCGGGGATTTGGTATGAATGAAAGTGCAACAGTAAAGTATGTTTGACAGAGGCTTCGATGTGCAATGGATGTACATTTGAGATAAGTATGGCAGTTGCTATACATTATTTTAATGTTGTTGGAAAATAAATATTTGATTGATATGCACATAGTTAATATTGGCCACAAATTACATGAGTCCTTATGGCAATAGCAGTAATACTTGATAGTAGTAGAAGAAAAATAGTTGAACATATTTAGAAGGTCTATACTTAAATAGAGTTGTCATTATTTCTGTTACACTTCATGACTAAGTTTAAGTACTATTATTTTGATGTTAATATTATTTATAGAAACGATACGTACTAATATTTTATTTATGTATAATAGTCAAAGACACCTTATTCGCTAAAATATAGCTAGGCAGATGACTTGTCAAGTTACAACAATGAAATAAAACAATATAAAACAACAATAAATATATAACAAACATAGATGAGCAGCTAAAAATATATACACCAAATAAGCAATTTTTGCTACTGGTAAACCACCTGTCCCGACGTGGAATCCAGGTAGTCTGAGACACTGTAGAAACAGTTTGAGATGATATATTAGTAGTAGGGATTTGCCGTTCCTGGCCCAGAGGTTGAATTTCGGGACCAGTGGACCAGAGATTGAATTTCGATATATATATATATATATATATGGTTAGATGTGTTTAGATTGATAATTTGACAGTTTGCTCGGATGGTTGATAATTTTGTGGCGCAGTGCTAGGCGTGAATTGAAAGTTGTGTTTTAGTTTTGGTGCGCGGTGAATGGGTTCGAGTGTCACGCGGTGAATTCGGCCAGAACGCCGATCGAGATTTCTGCAGTGGCATCGTTTCGCGGAGCACTGTGTAGGCAGTCCCGGCGGTGCGGTGTTATAAGTGATTCGATCGCGGCACCCCGCGGAGCACTGTGTAGGCAGTCCCGGCGGTGCGGTGTTATAAGTGATTCGATCGCGGCACCCCGCGGAGCACTGTGTAGGCAGTCCCGGCGGTGCGGTGTTATAAGTGATTCGATCGCGGCACCCCGCGGAGCACTGTGTAGGCAGTCCCGGCGGTGCGGTGTTATAAGTGATTCGATCGCGGCACCCCGCGGAGCACTGTGTAGGCAGTCCCGGTGGTGCGGTGTTATAAGTGATTCGATCGCGGCACCCCACGGAGCGCTGTGTAGGCAGTCCCGGCGGTGCGGTGTTATAAGTGATTCGATCGCGGCACCCCGCGGAGTGCTGTGTAGGCAGTCCCGGCGGCGCGGTGTTATAAGTGATTCGATCGCGGCACCCCACGGAGCGCTGTGTAGGCAGTCCCGGCGGTGCGGTGTTTATGGAACATTATAAGTGATTCGATTGCGGCACCCATTCCCCGCTGGGTTGTTTGACACGATAACATTCGCGTGGTTGTTTGCGTGAGATTTCGGTGGTGGATGCGGCTGCTCCGTCACTTGGCTGTCATCTTCCCTCGTCCCTCATCACCTTAATAAAATAATTTCACATCTTCCACAATACTCAAAAAAGTCTTCCCTTAACGTTCGCGTATCGTTCATGTAACGTTCAAGTATCGTTCAGGTGACGTTTACGTGTCGTTTAGGTTTCGTTTACGTATCGTTCAGGTGACGTTTATCTTCCCTCGTCCATGTATCGTTCAGGTGAAGTTTCGTCCACCCCCGCGGAGCGCTGTATAGGCAGTCCCGGTGGTGCGGTGTTATAAGTGAGTCGATCGCGGCACCCATTCCCCGCTGGGTTGTTTGACACGATAACATTCGCGTGGTTGTTTGCGTGAGATTTCGGTGGTGGATGCGGCTGCTCCGTCACTTGGCTGTCATCTTCCCTCGTCCCTCATCACCTTAATAAAATAATTTCACATCTTCCACAATACTAAAAAAAGTCTTCCCTTAACGTTCGCGTATCGTTCATGTAACGTTCAAGTATCGTTCAGGTGACGTTTACGTGTCGTTTAGGTTTCGTTTACGTATCTTTCAGGTGACGTGATCTTTTGCGTGAGATTTCGGTGGTGGATGCGGCTGCTCCGTCACTTGGCTGTCATCTTCCCTCGTCCCTCATCACCTTAATAAAATAATTTCACATCTTCCACAATACTAAAAAAAGTCTTCCCTTAACGTTCGCGTATCGTTCATGTAACGTCCATGTATCGTTCAGGTGACGTTTCGTCCACCCCAAAATACGATTGGCAACCCAGTAGCCGAGGCATTTAGAGTTATATTAGAAAGAGCTTGGCAATGCGGGCACGAGTCACCCAATCTACTTCATACAGACAAAGGGCGTGAATTCGTAAACAGTGACTTCAGGCGTTTGTTGAAGGAACATGACATCAAGATGTATCATACTGAGAATGAGGAAAAGAGTGCGATAGTAGAAAGATTCAACCGTACTCTAAATGAGAAAATGAAAGTACAATTTGAAGTGCGTAAGTCATTTCGTTGGATTGACATTCTCCAGTCTTTACTGAAAGACTACAACAGCATTTTTCATAGAACGATTGGTATGATGCCAGTTGAGGTTAATGCGGAATGTGAACCTGAGCTTAGACGCAGATATGCAAGCAGGGATGAAACAACATCAGCAGTGCGAAAACCTACACTCAAGATTGGTGATAGAGTTAGGATTACGAAAAATAAGGGTCACTATGCAAACAAGTACGGACGCAACTGGACTCGAGAAGTATTTACCATTTATCAAGTTAATAATACAAATCCAGTCACATATAATATCAAAGATTCTGAAGGAGAACATATTATCGGATCGTTTTATCAAAAAGAGCTCCAAAAGTCAGTATTTTAAAAATGAAGAAAAAATAAAGTTTTTTTATTTATTTATTTATTTATTTTTTTATTTACCTAGCAAAATGTGATTGTATTTCGAGTAATGTTATACGTGAAGTTTGTTTCTGCGACAACAACAACGTAAGCTGTGGTACCACTGTTCGCTGCTGGAGGTGCGACTGGATTTATAAAGTCTAACTCAACTTGTATATCGCTTCTAGATCTGTCTGTCGACTGTGGATGTAGATGAGTATCTACGACCATTATTGGAAAGTTGCTTTGGAAATTCTCAGGAGTTAACATAACATCAGAATCCCCAAAGTTCACCATTCGAAAACTTACATACTGATCGTAAAGAAGTCGCCACTTTGAATCTGACATATTCAAGTTTTGCAATTCTTGTGGGTAGCGATCACCGTTTATTTTGACGGTTACGTTCTTTATGGTACAACTGTCGAAAACTGATGGATTTGCCTTTTGATCGTTCGAGCGATTAGTTTGCAAACCAATTATGACGAAACGTGGATCGTTCACACTCCGATAAACGTTGGTGATGTCAAAGTTGAATGAAGATCCAAACACGCCTTTCTTCTCGATATACTGCCATTGGTAGTATCTGAACGATAGTCTGTCTTTGTCGCTCAATTCTTTCAATCCCGCAATAAGTTGTATACGACTGGTAGATGAGTATTCTACCAACGGTACGCGTAGAACAAACGATGTAATTTTTACCTTTCCATCTTCAGGTTCAACATCGGTTGCTTCTGAACCTTTCCAATGACACAGAGCGTCGTTGTCTTCGGAACGCGTGAATGTGATTTCAAATCCACCTTTATACATCGGATACTGAAGGTGGTCGAAAAAGCCGAGACCAAGATGACCGAGCGTACCTAGTGCTTCAAATTTGCCCCCTCCACTGTACTGGGATACGAAACCGCAGTTTGAAAGTGTGGCCGTATTTGTGTACATCAACATACCCTTGATGTAGCCTGTTACACCTGGATTGTCTACGCTATCAATGATTGTGTTGTGTTTCTTTAGCTCAATTCGTGAGAACAGGAAAGCTGGGAAGTTGTTAACAAGTTTTATAGTAGAATTCTTTGGGTATGCCGACCCGTCTGATTTTTTCACGACTTCACCTTGAATGTGAAACATTATGCGAGAATCGTAAAACGCATCACCATGATCCAATCTGAACACAGTGTAGTTGTTCGGTGTGTTGAAATTGAGATCAGACACTGCGTTAACAGTCCTGTACTCACTCCTCACAACACCGCCCACAAACTTGGTGTAGATCGCTTCCATTGTGAATTATATCACCACTTATAGTATTCACATAGGGTACATAGAACCGGACGTACCCAAACCCATGCCGAGTTTACGTTTCAGCCACATTCCACCGGTTGTAGCAAGAGCAACTGCACGTTCATTCAAATCAGCATCAGGTGCCATGACTCTACGCCACGCCTTCTTCTGCAACTCACGATCGGCCACCCATCTGTCTTCTGTATTTTAGTGTTTGCTGTACCAAATGTCATGTTCTTTGCACGCCTCGTCAAGTGGGTTGATTCCTTTATCTCCTCTAGCCAATCGTTCGTCTAGTTTTGTACCGGGTCCACAAAAATTGTACGTATCAAATTGCAAATTGCGTGGAGCATGAAGCTCGAACGGTAGATTGTTGATGATATCGTTCAAAAGTTCAGACCCTTCGATCACACTCTCCGGTAATGCTGAAAGACAACGTACTAGATATTTTGTTCCTCGTGGAGTCTGCACTAACTCTTCCATTCTGTCGTATATGAATTTGACGAGAGATAGTTTCTCGTTATGAAAATTGTTGTTGCCGGCCATTTCTTGAGCGTAAATGTAATTCAATCGTTTTACCAGTTCATTGAGATTGCTGATGTATTTGTATTCTACCGGCCTACTGCTGTAGACTGCCAACCCAGACCCAGTCATTTCATCATTATTGTCAGTCTTTATATTTTCTTCCCAAATTCGTTTGATCATGCGTTTCCATTTACGACCCTGACTCGCTTTCGGTCGATTTGAAAGAGGATCGTTTTTCTGAAATATGGAATTTGTTCTGAGCAATATATCTTTGTATGCATTCCAATCGTCAGGCGTATAGTTGTCATCACTAATGTAATCGTTCTTCGTCAAAAGACGCCAAAGACCAACCGTGCCTTTGTAAGTTTTTTGATCTTTTATTAGTACGATATCGTCGTAATTAAACGTGATCGGCTCGGATCCAATTTTAGCTTGATTAGCATTGTCATGTCGTACCAAATACCGAACTGAGCATCTCGGGCTTTAGGTAAATAACTTGATGCAGTCAATCCCAGTGTAATTTTCTTTGTATCCATCAGTTGTTTAAACGATTGATTCAATTCTTGTGAAGGAGTATCTATGTCAGAACGCTCAGACAACGGGCTTCGTCCGTCTGGTGTACCAGATCTCGTTAATGGTATTCGCATGAGTTGTCGCATACGTAGTCTTTTACGTTCTTCCATTTCTTTAGCCTCGTTGACTGCATCTTTCTCTTTTTGTTTTATGATTGCATTCGTTATGGGCTCATACTTTTTCTGCCTTTCGCGCATCTCCTGCATTTCTTGCACGTATACACTGGAAAATTCATTCTTCAAATTATCGTTCAGTTCCTCCAACTGTTTGGCTTTTACCACCGTTAGAGGCTCAGACTCCTTAGGAAGCGGAGTCAAAATGTTGGGTGGTTTTTCTGAAGGGTGGTGCTCTATTGATGGTCGAGAGCCAGATGACCGCTCCTCTTTCTCAGCGGCTCTGAATTTGCGTATAAGTTCTCGCTGTAGCTCTTCAAGACGTTTTGCTTCCAATACATTAGCCATAGTGCTATACTTATTTAAATACAGTCTGTTAGATTTTTATCTTGCAACTGGCTTGGGTATAAGTTTTTCATTTAACATACATTTGTACTTTCCCGAGTGTACTTTTTTGCTCATGTCAATAGATAGAAAGCCGTGTGGTTGACTCCAACATTTCTTGCACATAGATTCAAATTGGATGTACGACATATCTGAGCCGACAAAGTCTTCATATATTCGCTTGCTGTAGTGCTTATTCTGATTGAACACGCAAAGCAGATTGACATTGTTACGGATTACTTGCATATCCACACGCCCATAGCTCTGGCTGAGATACACACAGGATATGAGTTTATGTCGACCTCGAATAAAGTATTCTTTTATTGGGGTTTGTTTTTCAAGAAGGCAGTCGTCGAAAACCACCAACGAATTTGGTTCACATTCATCAACTGAGATTAGGTCTTCGCAGCTTGTATAAAAAAACGCTATCTGTTTCCATAACTTCACCCCAACTTGGGCGTACATGTCACGAAGGTTAGAGTACGCAGTCTGATCGATTGATCTGCTGAACACGTACAAGTTCTTAAATGTCAACCCTTGGCCGTCGTAAATAAAGTTCAGCAAAAGGTTCATTTTCCCACTACCGGACGGGCCAACAATTAAACAGCGTAGTGGTCTCGGTATCAGGTCGTTGTCGAAGTAGTCATTAACATACACTTTGATATCCATTCCAGATGGGTACTTATAAGTGGGGTATTTTATAATGTCCCCAGGGTAGTGATTTGATCCCATCTTCTAATATGTAGCGTTTGTCATCTTGACTACTCAGTGATGTTTTGAATAGCTCAACACTGAATAGTTCATGCCTAGAACTACGTATCATGTTCATAGATGCGTATTTAGTTTTCCCTTTGAACAGACACTCTTTGTAGTCTGTAAATGATATCTTATTTTCCACAACAGACTTTTTAACCCCTTTAGATCGTTTGGAGGTTTTCA
This sequence comes from Stictocephala bisonia, assembly GCA_035578905.1. Lineage (NCBI taxonomy): Eukaryota > Metazoa > Arthropoda > Insecta > Hemiptera > Membracidae > Stictocephala > Stictocephala bisonia. The sequence continues at coordinate 26,735 of JAQJVL010004616.1, forward strand.
GTTTATCTAGTTTATTTTTTTCGTCGTTCTTTTCTCCGTCTTCTAATTGATACGCGTACATTTTGGATCTAAGCCCGACGAATTCTCGCATGATAGATGCCTTTAGTTCGTCTTTCATTTTGCCCAATATTTTTTTGTTAACTCGGGGCATACCATACGGATTGTTTTCTGCATAATCACTAGTGTCAAAATATTTAATCATACTTTGCATGTCCTGATAAAAATCACTTGTTTCTATCTGGTACGTAAGAGAATCTGTGTCTGTATATTGCAATGATATTTTATCGCCGTAACGTTTTTTCATTACATTATAATGGAATTCGTACATCATCAACTTTGATACGTCGAGAACACACGCACCTACATATATGGGTTTGTTAAATTTCGTTTTTACTTTAGCCATATGAACCGCAGCTAAGTTTTCACAGAAAATCGTCCGGCTCGCGAAATTAGGTTTGGCAATCAATTTCTCAAGCTGATCACATTTTGAAACGAGACGAATGTCTACACGGTTCCGAATATTTTCCATAGTCTTTCCGAATACTGCATTATTCATCAGTTTATAGAAATCCTTCTCAAAGTCGTTTTGGGATTTTATGCGATACTCCGTGTTTAAGTTGATATATTTTTCGAGAAACTTTGACTGTACGAAACTTATTATTCTGTGGATCTTCGTGACCTGCATACCCAATGATAAATAGAGTTTTAAATTACGATAGTGTAAAACATATCTTTCTTTGTTGTATAGAGTGGTTAGTAATTTTGCTTCTTTAGACCCTGGTGGACACATTCGCTCAGGAGCTAGGGGGAGATCAGAATGTTGATCGTGTAGGTTTTCAGGGTACACCAAGTCAACTTCAAGTATATAACCGATTGTATCATCATCGGTAATTTTTGTAACATTGAAATACTCTATATCTGCACCAATGTCAGCTCCATCTTTCACCCAGCGAAAGTCTTTTATCGGCATCGGCTGACTCATCGCATGACCGTAAAGATTGTTCATATCTAGATAGGTTAGATATGTGCATGGAAGCGTTGAGTCATAATCTTTCATATAGGGGTTGTTAGCTTTAGCGTGACGGTTCGAGCATTGAGATATTCCACCTCGAACCATTTTTTCCCACATCAGTAGCATATTAACATCAGACAATAGGTCAAGTTTTACATTTGTAGTTTTCAGCATCGCACTCCAAGCTAGACCTGGTGCTGTGAAATACCATGCCGGATCTAATTTGTATATTCCCATGCACACATCTCTAAAATTTTCCATGACATCAGCCAGTAGCAGTACATCTGTAGTGTTGTATAACAGTGTGTATTCCTTTAGGTCTTTAACTCCTAGATCATGCCAGACCATACAAGCGTGTTTGTAATCTTGCTCTGTGATATTGGTCTTATTTAATTTATTATAAAATGCTGATTTTGGCGGTAGTGATGTCTCATTGTACTTGTCCAACGAATCCATATAATCATATGGATAGACACCCTTCCTCAGTAGCAGATCTACAGATTCATTCTCATAGTGTTTGATAGTATGCATTAGTTTACTTTTAGGCAGGTTGCTTACGAGAGTGTCCAAACTGAGACTCATAAATTTGAAAGAATCAAGGAATCATAGTTTAATACCATTTTCCACCTTCACAGTAAACGAAATGTACCGCTCTTCGTTGTTTGGTATTATATCGATAGTGTTACCACGCTCTCCGAATTGCTTAATGAATAGGTGTGTATCATAACCAGCCAAGTTGTGAATGAAGACGGGTATGAAATTAGGCACTTTATAATTTAAATTACATTTGTTATGGGCAACACCTCTGAATTTACCGGTTATATGATCATGATCCATCACGCGGTCATCTTCTAATACTTTTCTACATATGTGACATCTGTTGGTGATTTCAACCTCTCTCAATTCAAGATCAGTCAGTGGTAACATTGGAACCGCATTCTCACTGTTGTAGCGTTTAAAGATTTCCTCCGATTCACATATTAATGTATCTACAAATTTTGAAGCTGCATCCTCGCCGAAATAACTAACTGGTGGTTTATAAATACCTCTGTCGTGTGTTCCATACAAACAGAAACTTATTGGTCGATGTTTTTGATATAGCAGGGTATAGGGTTCTGTGATTCCTTCGGTTGGATCCTTCTCCTTTTGTGCTTCTTTTATTGGAATCAAACAACATTCGAAATCAGCGTAGAATACAAACGGGACTCTCATCGAGCAGTTGAATTGTCTGAATTTGATGAAAGAACCTTCATCTGGCAACTCGACTCTCAAAGCTTTGTGGTTCCCACAGTCCAATTTATGTTTATCTAACAAATCCTCTCTTCCGAAATGCTGAAGACACCGTCTGCACAGCCAGATTCTATGTCCATTTTTTGTCACTTGTGAATTCACTAATTTTTCCAGATTCTTTATGTAACAGTAATGAGCTTGCTTTTCATTCTTCATATACAACAAATCTACGTGTTGGACTTTTTCTTCATTTGTAACTAGGAGAGGATAGATTATAAACTTTTCGTCATAAGCATATATGTTAATTGAAATACCGGAACGTTCCTCAAATGTCGGAACTTTGGAAGTCTGTACCGGGAAATCAATACCTTTAAGATATTCGTCAAATTCATGTTCATGTGCTTTATACTTGCTCACCCGTTGAGAATGTTTCTTTGCTGGGTAAAGTGCGGCTAAAATGCTCCACAAGAAACACTTTTGTTCATTATTTTCCACATTGATAACAGCTTTCCGGTTTTCAATAGCTGGAGGTAGTGGTATGTAGCTAGCTCCCTTCAGGGGGATATATTTTTTCAATCTAATTTCCATGCCTTCGATATTTTTGAGCGTCCATTGCGATCCGTTCTCCTGAAATTCCTCCATCTGGGCCATGATTTTTTTCTTTGTGCTATCGTAATATTCTGATATATCTGAAGTGGGCAGTAATACTGTATTTTTCGTTTTGAAATTCATGGTTCGCTCAATAACCTTGCCATCTGCTGGCCGTTTGTAAACAGCGAAAAACCAAACGTTAGCTTTTAGGTTATTTTTCAATATTTCATTTTCAATCAGCTCAATGACTAGGGGTTTATACGCATTAAAGAAACGCAACACATCTTTGAATGCTAGTTGATTAGCAATAGTGTAGGTTTTCAATCGTCCCCAGAAAGCGGTTTGTTTTTTCCGGATAGCCTCGGCCAGTGATTGTAGTTCGAATGTTTCTTCTTTCTCTTCATCCACATTGTTCTGTGGCGAGTTTTCCAACGTTGGATCATCTGGTTTGTTTTTATTTTTGTACTTGGGGTTCTCAATTACAGTACACACGGAATCTGAATCTGAACTTAGATCGTCGTCGTCGTCGTCTTCTTCTTCTCTTTTATCAGTTGGACTCAGTGGTGAATATGAGGGACTGTCTGGAAAGTGAAGTGGAGATCCATAAACGGGGCTGTTTGGTATATTCAATGACGATTTCTCGTTAATGTTGTTGTTTTTTTTTTTAGGTGAATATGTTAAATCTAAATCGAGATCATGTTCGTCCCAACTCTGATTATGTGTAGACTCTGGTGAATGAGGTGGAGATCCCATTATATTTCTAATTTTATTCGAATCCGAATGTACAACTCTTTTTGGTGGTTCAAACACGACTTCTTCCTTTTTAGGATCGTCTAAAAATGACAAATTGAAATCATTTATGGCATCTCTAAATTTAGCTTCGTTCCAATTTGGATTTCTACGTGCTTCTGAGATTACGTTACCCAATAATTCTATAACATTATCTATGTCACCCTCCCTCAAATATGATTCAGGATCAGAACTATCATGATCTTCGGGCTTTGACTTAGGAGAAGCAATCGGGGAATCAGGTAGTGGGCTGATTGGAGAAGGAATGGGGGCTGACCAATCTACTTCAAAGTCAGGGGAATATACTGGGGAAGCTGGTAGAGGGCTGATTGGAGAAGGAATGGGGGCTGACCAATCTACTTCAAAGTCAGGATCAGGAGAAGATACTGGGGAATCATCATCTAGCAATGGGCTATTTGGTCGCTTGTTTGTCTTGCGAGCGTAAGCGCTGGGATTGATTGGTGTCGTACGTTTACTTTTCATAAAATCTTCATCGTATGTCTGGAGTGGTTTTACAGGCCGGCGATTAACTTTCGACTTCGGATATTTTGCAACAAGTTCGGATATTTCAGGACCTGAGGCTGGTAGTCGTTGAGCAAAACGTTCCTCTATTCTTTTGATTGTTGGATTGGACACAACGAAATCCGAAGGTAGCATCATCCTCCTTTGTTTGTGGTCCTCAGATTTTACATGGGAAACCAAATTAGACTTTTCGATAGTCTTCTCACATACCTCACACAATACCGATTCTGTGGAGTATGGATACATCATTGCCCTTCGTTTATTAACCCTAGATTTTACATGTGAGGCATATCTAGGTTTTTCAATAGACTTTTCGCATACCCAACACATTACCGATTCTGGAGCTGGTTTTATTCCAAAACGTTTGACTCTGTTGCGTAGCATCGTATTAGTGTTACACTTTTTAGATTTGCTGTGTCTAAGCATATTACGAATAGAAACTTCGGTGCCACATATAGTACATGCCTGTTTTGTAGCATCATTCGAAATTGAGCTAGTCTGAATATCTGGAACTGCAGCCGTTTGCTCAGGAGAAGAAGTCGTGATGCATCTTTTCGATTTACGATGCCGTGACATGTTGGATGCAGTCACTTCAATTCCACACTTTGGGCATGGTTTCTTTTGCGAATAGTTTGATGCCTGGTTGAGTACTGGCATTGCAGTGTTAGGATTATTTGAAACTGCGATACTCAAACAGCGTTTCGATTTACGGTGTCGTGACATATTTTTAGCCAGAACGTCAACACCACATGCTGGACAAGTTTCCTTCTGAGGACATACAGTGGTGGTTGAAGGAAAATGTCCGAGCGCTAGCACCGTTGATTGGTAGCCTGTGGAAGCTGCGATACATTTTTTCGTCTTACGATGTCGAGACATATTTGATGCATGTACAAACGCATTGCAAGTAGGACATTGCTTCTTTGAAGCCATATCGTTAGCACTCAGAAGTGCTGATGAGTTGACATCAGTCTTATAAGTAGCCATTTGCATGGAGTTAGCTGTCTCCTCTGACCACCCTGAACATTTGTCGTATTTTGGTGTTGAAGAGTGAAGAAACGACGAAGCCATATCGTTAGCACTCAGAAGTGCTGATGAGTTGACATTAGTCTTATAAGTAGCCATTTGCATGGAGTTAGCTGTCTCCTCTGACCACCCTGAACATTTGTCGTATTTTGGTGTGGCAGAGTGAAGAAACGACGAGGACGACGAGAGAAGATAAACGTCACCTGAACGACACGTAAACGAAACCTGAACGACACGTAAACGAAACCTAAACGATACGTAAACGTCACCTGAACGATACGTGGACGAGGGAAGATAAACGTCACCTGAACGATACGTGGACGAAACGTCACGTGAACGATACATGGACGAGGAAAGATAAACGTCACCTGAACGAAGGGGAAAGACGACGATGAATGTTGTTGCTGCACCACATACATATCGTTAGCACTCAGAAGTGCTGTTGAGTTGACATTAGTCTTATAAGTAGCCATTTGCACAGAGTTAGCTGTCTCCTCTGACCGCCCTGAAAATTGATCGTATTTTGGGGTGGACGAAACGTCACCTGAACGATACATGGACGAGGGAAGATAAACGTCACCTGAACTATACGTAAACGAAACCTAAACGACACGTAAACGTCACCTGAACGATACTTGAACGTTACATGAACGATACGCGAACGTTAAGGGAAGACTTTTTTGAGTATTGTGGAAGATGTGAAATTATTGTGTTAAGGTGATGAGGGACGAGGGAAGATGATAGCCAAGTGACGGAGCAGCCGCATCCACCACCGAAATCTCACGCAAACAACCACGCGAATGTTATCGTGTCAAACAACCCAGCGGGGAATGGGTGCCGCGATCGAATCACTTATAACACCGCACCGCCGGGACTGCCTACACAGCGCTCCGTGGGGTGCCGCGATCGAATCACTTATAACACCGCACCGCCGGGACTGCCTACACAGTGCTCCGCGGGGTGCCGCGATCGAATCACTTATAACACCGCACCGCCGGGACTGCCTACACAGTGCTCCGCGGGGTGCCGCGATCGAATCACTTATAACACCGCACCGCCGGGACTGCCTACACAGTGCTCCGCGAAACGATGCCACTGCAGAAATCTCGATCGGCGTTCTGGCCGAATTCACCGCGTGACACTCGAACCCATTCACCGCGCACCAAAACTAAAACACAACTTTCAATTCACGCCTAGCACTGCGACACAAAATTATCAACCATCCGAGAAAACTGTCAAATTATCAATCTAAACACATCTAACCATATATATATCGAAATTCAATCTCTGGTCCACTGGTCCCGAAATTCAAGCTCTGGGCCAGGAACGGCAAATCCCTACTACTTATATTTAAAGAGTCTCTTTTTAAACATCTTATATTCAACCATACCTTTTTAACTCAACTGGTAGATGATTGTATAGTCTTACACAGGAGTAAAAAGGGGACTTTTCAAGAAAAGTTGTTCGATAAATAGGATACTTCAAAATGGAAATGTTTCTAGTAGTACTATAGCAGTGTTGTGTAATTCACGTTAGAAAATCTCTCATAATTTGACTTCACAAAAAGTAAAAACTGGAACAAGTAAGCTGATGGCAGAGGAAGAATCTCTAAATGTTGGAAATGTTTCCTGCAAGAGTCATTGTGCAGAGAACCTGTCATAAGTCTAATTATTTTCTTTTGTTTTAGAAAAACCTTAGATGATTCAGAAGAACTTCCCCAAAATAACAGTCCATATCTAATCAGGGAATGTACATATACAAAATAAACTTGTTTTAGGGTGTTTAGATCTATAATAGTGGAGAGAATTTAGAGTAATAGCAATAAATTTAACATTTTTGGTTTTTAGTTTTCATACTGTTTTTTAAGGAAATGTATCAACCTTTTAACACCAACATAGTGATTTTCTATCAAAGTGTTATGTTAACAACAGTTAATTGTTAAATAATAATAAAAACATTATTTACCATCACTGTTATCTTCTAACTATTCGTTTTTCGAGGCAAATGTCATGTAACTTAACATTGAAACTATTATGGACTGTCCAAAATTTGTTGGTGTTCGTTGCAAGTCTATTATTGAACATACCACAACCAACCCCAAACTTTATTACCGAGGTCTTTGTCCTTGCCCCGCAGGACCCAGGAGTCGGAGGCTACGAACAGTCCGTGCATGAGGTACACAGGAACCCCAGGACCGGGTATCCTGAATATCGACAGCAAGAACCCATCCTGAGACTCGACGACGTGCTTCTCCGATCGGTACCCTTCTCGCTCGATCAGCTCACTCTGAAAACAGAATAATTAACGTTCTTCCACTAGAGATGGCATCGACATATTATTATTGATATACTAGTATTGATATATCGATAAATATGGTTCGATATATCGATATATTACTATCGATATTTTTTTTCGATAATATCGTACATATCGATATTTTGGTCAGGTATATTATATATAATGACTATATAATGACGTTATTCTCTCTCCTCAAAATCATCGAATGGAAAAAAAACAAATTCAAATTGCCTTTTAAGCGTACTAAACATGCATTTAAATAATAAAGTAACTTTAGTTATTTTTCGTGAGGTTAACGCACTAAATTGTAGTTTATTTTACTGTAGACCAGCGGGTGGAACAAGTAAACGAAGTTCTGTATGAGTCGACAACGCTGACTCTAACATGCCTAATTAGAATACCTTAGTGAATTAATTTGTTTAGTTTTAGTGTTTTACCTTAGTGAAGCCTAAAGGCATTTTTAAATGTTAAAAACAAAATAACAATGTTATTCCATAATTATTTTATAATTGACATAGTAATTAAAGGTACCGGTTTAGTTATTCTTATTTTGAATTTTTTCAGTTTAATGTCACAGACTACAACTTGTTTCGTGTAGATAAATGTATTTAATTTTTACATTCAGTGTTATATTCTAAATAGTGACAGCAAAACATAATGTATTTTTGGTTATGACATAAGAGTTAGTGCATAATTTTAAACATATAAATTGTTTACAATTCGATATATCGGTTACCCGATATATCGATATTTATTTCAATGTTATCCGTAGATCGATATTTGGTTTGCGATGTATCGGTAGTTCGATATATCGATATGTTGAAAATATTTGCCATCACTATCAACTACAGAGTAAACGAAACCTAGGTCGCTTTCTTGTGGCCGCAGCGAACGCCTAAGTGGCAGTTATAAGTAGATTTCAACTAATGTACGTCTCTATACATCTTTAGTAATAATTACTACGTTTATCCTTGGATAACTTGGAAGGAAAAAGAAAGAGACTGGCAAGGTGCCCTTCCATTCGCATTGCGAAATGGAGCAATAATCTGCGCCTCTCTCACAATTACCATACAGCCACTACGTAAACCATAGAAAAGGCCAAAAACGTTATGTCACGAACCAGTTCAAAATGAACTGATGTAACAGGACGCCGAGGTAGGAGCGTTTCTCTGACCGTGACAGCGAGTGTTAGTATGCGTGGAGCTCGCGGCTCTGTCATACTTTCAATGCCTGCCAGGTTATCGACCATAAGGACCTTTGGTGAAAGATTGGCATAGAAATTGTTTGTGAGTAAAATGTTGAATAATGGTACAATCTACGAACGCCTAGTGTTCATAGTCCTGTGGTTTCATTTTTCCTCAAAAATTCATAACTAATTTAGCGTGGAAATTTAGATATAATCTGTTTTCTGTTTGAGTCTTATATTTCATTAGTTAATGAGTGTTATACCCGTAGTTTTATATTTATAAAAAATATATACAATTATAGTACCGTATAAACACAAAATATGCCACAATTTCTTTTATAGCTTGTGTTGAGTTTAAATTTATAAGTGACAAAAAAGATCGGAGGTCATATTTAGTTTAGCCTCAAAGAAAACCTGTATAGCCTACTTTTTACAGCTTTAAACCAACCCAAATAATATCCCTATTTGCTGTAGCCATTGCTTTTGCTGTATGTAGGATTAGATCGCTGAGAAAACCTTTTATTAGAGAAGAGTGACTCTACTGGATACTTTGAAATACTGTCTTTGATCTGTGTTGAGACAAGCAGTGCCCCAACTCTGTCCAGCAGTAGGATGAACACGTATATTTTGTACCTCAAATTGGTTTTATAACACTTTTAAAAACATAACATTAAAAAATTCATACGACATTTTTTGACCCACACACGTACAAAACCACTGTACGTGTATGGATGGGCGGATGGGTCAAAACCACTGTACATGTGTGGGTGGGCGGGTGGGTCAAAACCACTGTACGTGTGTGGGTGGGGCGGGTGGGTCAATACCACTGTATGTGTAAGGGTGGGTGTGTGGGTCAGTACCACTATATGTGTATGGGTGGGCAGGTGGGTTAGTACCACTGTACGTTTATGGGTGGGTGGATGGGTATTACACGTACAGCAGTGATATCTTGCCCACCCATACAGGTACGGTGGTATTTGGGCCCGTATATAATATAATAATACTTAAAAAAGTATTATTATATTTAATAATATAATGTTCAAATATTACATATTTAAGACGTATTTTGTCTTGCACGTAGCGTGGGTGGAAGGACCGTAAACGTAGGACGAGTAATTCACAAGTAAATTACACGCCCTACACAGTGTAGGTGGGTATACTGAATAACATTGTCCGTATGGACAATCGTATACGGACGACACTACGAGTCTACGTAGTGTGGGTGGGTAGACTGTATAAAATAGAGCCTGTAGGTTGCATGGTTACAATACATGAAGGATATATATATATATATATATATATATATATATATATATATATATATATATACATATATAGTAATATAATTTAGCCACGGTGGGTGGGTAGACCGTATTTTTTTGTGCATATAAGGTGCTTGGAGGACCATTATATTGAACTGCTCTCTACGTACGGCTTATGGGCAGACCATATATGATTGTAAAACTAGGTTGGCTGAAGGATCATAGACATAGGGCAAAAGTATAGAATTCATAGATACGTGAAGGCCCTTAAACATATGTCTTATGCATGTATATAGTGTATATTGAGTGGACGAGTGAACCACATAGGACTGTGCGTGCATGGGCGGGTGGGTCATTACTTCAGTACGTGTATGGGTGGGTGGTCAATACTTCAGTACGTGTATGGGTGGGTCAACACTTTAGTACGTGTATGGGTGGGTGGGTGGGTGCACGATCAGGTGGAAACTGAGCGTAATGATTTATAACAAACCTTTTACGAAAACGATTTTGTGTATAATACAAGATTCAGTAGTCTGAATTTGTATTTATTTGTTCACTTGATTATATCAAAGGATGGCTATTATTATTTAAAACAAATTACTACCTAGACTTATAACAAACGTATCCTATAAACGTATAATACTAAGAAATTATACACTTGTTTATAAAATAATATTTTTTTAATTAGCATAATACGCGTTGGTACATATACAGTACAAGTAAACGTCACACAACACAAATTTATTACAATATAAGCACAAAATGCACATATATATTACAATACAAGTACAAAATGCACAAATATTCTTTTGTGAATCCCTCTGGTCTGAGGAAGGTGAGCGTGGTTTACCGAAATCGATCACCATAATATTCGTGCATTTTGTACTTGTATTGTAATATATATGAGCATTTTGTGCTTATATTGTAATAAATTTGTGTTGTGTGACGTTTACTTGTACTGTAAAATATGTATCCGATTACAAATCACATGGTACTCAGCCACGCTCTTAAAGGCTTACTGTTTATTCACGTTAGTCCATTTAAGTTACTGTAGCGGTTTCTATGATGTAAATTAGGAATGTGAACATCTTTGACAGGGCTAATTGGGCCCTGCGGATTTGCTCATAAGACATTTTGTCTCGAAACACCCCTGTGAGTGTTAGGAGTGAATCGCGGCACTGCTTACATACACAGCCGGCTCGTCAATATATAACGGAAACTCATTCAGTAAATTTTATGTGGAAAGTATTTGAAAAAGAATCTGAGTTAGTCTTAACTCCAAGAAACACTTTGAGAATAAATGTATTAAAAAACTAAGTAGAAATAATTGAACAGATTAACATGTACCTTCCTATATGATGTAGGCACTCACCGTGTTGGTGATGGTGGACCAGGTCGACCCCTCCCCTCCCCGGTGGAACATTGCAGCCCACCACAATACCACGACCACAAAACCACCAGTTCTACTACACATGTCTGCTGAATCTACGTACAAACACGATGAGCTGCACAACTTTCTCTCCCCCCCCCACAACCTAAAGTTCGGGCCTATATCGCATCGTAATCGGCGAGAATGAAGCCAATAAACAGAGACATCTTAATATATGATTTCCCAGACAACCAAAGCCACACATAGAATGTTAGCATGACCCATAACGTGATATATTAGTAATATCTTTAAATAAATACATAAAAGCCAAATGCCACTGTCTGACTGATCATTGGTTCTCAATAACTATAATGCTTTGGACGAATGTGAGAGCTCAGGACGGCAATGAATTTTAGTAGCCACTAGTTATACACTAGGACTGGTGTATGTGTGTTATATATAGTAGGACTGCGTGTGCGTGCGTGTGTGTGAGCACATGATACTTCATATGTCTACGAAATATCGGCTAGGGGATTGAGGTCGGGAGGGGGAAGGCCGCGGCCTTGATTGGAATGCGGAAAGCTCATAACTAGGTTATCACATCGATGATTATCAGTCGTTTAAATGGCTTAAAGGATTTAAATGTCCGCGCTTGTTATCAACTTGGCTAGCCACCCATGATCAATATGGGAAGCCATCAACAGGGGTTAGGGTACGTAGTCTTCAATGAGCGCATCAAGTTCAGTAATAGAAATTATAGAAAAATCCATTTCTTTACGCGAATAAGCGTCCATTTATTAATTTATATAATTTAAATTTACCAATCGGATAAAATAAAACAAAATAGCGCTGTGCTTTTCTTAAACCTCTATAAGCAAAATCACCCTTTGCTTTTGTTTTAGTATACTGATTGCTTTTCAATCTTCAAACAAACAGCATACGTTTTTAAACTATTTTACAGTGAATATTTTGAAATGTCGTAGTTTATTAGTTTTAATAATGTATTATTTGGTTTTAACGTATACATAAATATAACGATAAACACTACTTTATTTTGTTTGTAAAACATGGAACGCAAAGGAACGTGCATCTTTGTGAAGTTGTATGTATTATTACTACCTTTTGTATGCAGAACGTGGAACGGAAAAGGGCATTCATCTTTGTGAAGTCTTGTGTGATTAGGTTTAACTCTTTTGTAATTACTGGTTTGTTTTTTGATGTAGTTAAATATACATTTTCTTTTACACCTAACTCATAATGTGTATTGTTTTATGATAAGGTGGTTGTGATTTCACTATGTAAAAGAAAGTTTTAGATAACACACTATCAGATTCCTGAAGTGCTCGGTCCATGACCTCAGAGAGGAGCTCTCTGCCTTCAATCACGCGGCTGAGCTCGGCTTACCGTCTCGCAAGTTACATCTGCGTGTTTGTAGATCTCGGCCTTCGACCTAGTGGGAAGTTTAACCAACGGCCTAGCAAATAGAACAGCCCCATTTTTAGATATACAATCACGGTCTTGCAAGGGAACTTTGCCTGTAGCATCACTTGAGGATTTCCCTCCTACATACCCACTCACTTCACCACCCTCCCAACCACTCTGTACATACACGACTCACTTACGCCATACACACACGCCCTTGGTCAACTAGGGGAATTCAACGTTTGGCTCCGTAAGAGACTGTATCCAGCATCCCTTGAGGGTCTCGTCCTTAGGTACTGCGAGAGGACTGCCTATATTCCTACTTGAGCATCTCGGTTTTCGACCTTACAAGAGGATTCTGCTCGTAACTCAGATTTTGGATCTCAGCCTTTGGTCTTGTAAGGTCGTTTCGTCAGGGTCAATTATTTTATGTACTAATGCCGTTTATTTTTACCTTAACTAAACGCCTTTCGATTTTATTCGCCGGATGCATCAGGGAGGTAATTCCAGGATTCGATAATCGAGTATACACAGGACCGATTCACTTCGAACGAATTGGAATCAGTAAATGTCTAGGTGAACAATTCACCATCACAGGCCTCTCATCATCGTCCAACCCCAAGCTACCTAAAATCTTTTCCCAAACAGAGTCGATTCGCTCCGTTGCCTATTTAAATCGGCGTTGAAACGCAAAGAGCCCTTAGTGCTAAATTTACGCGGAGTGACAGGTTGAATGGTCTAAGCCCACAGTTGTATAACGCAGAGTGGAACTCAATAATTACACGAAATTAATAGTTAAATACTTTCAAACCCAAAGTGCTGTAACGTATATCGGAGCTTTTTATTTTACGCTAGTTGAGAATTCAAAATGATTTAAGTCCATTGTGCTATAACGCAGAGCGGGTCTTTCAAAATTTAAGTTTAGCCCAAAGTGCTACAGCGCAGAGCGGAGCTATTTAATTTACACGAGTTGAGAAGTTAAACGATTTAAGCCCGCAGTGCTACAACGCAAAGCGGAGCTATTTACAATTTAACTATAACGCAGAGCGGGGCTTTCAAAGTTTAAGTTTAGCCCACAGTGCTATAACGCAGTGCGGGGCTTATAAAATTTAAGTTTAGCCCACAGTGTTGCAACGCAGAGTGGAGCTATTTAATTTACACGAGTTAAGAAGTTAAACGATTTAACCCGCAGTGCTACAGAGCGGAGCTATTTACAATTTAAGTTTAGCCCACAATGCTACAACGCAGAGCGGAGCTATTTAATTTACGCGAGTTGATAAATAAAACGGTTTAAGCCCACAGTGCTATAGCTCTGCAGCGGAGCTATTTAATTTACGCGAATTAACAAACGAAACTATTTAAGCACACAGTGCTATAACGCAGAGCGGAGGGTTCAGAATTTGAGTTTTACTTAATCTCGGACGCCGAACTTGGCTACTCTAGCCTGAGATAGTAACTACGCTAATAGATCAAACTGCTATGATCTAAAAATTATAATAAATCTCAAATATAACGAGAAAAGGTAAAATAAAACTCTTTTGCCGAGCTTCGGAACTACAAACGAAGGATTACTTTTACGAGTTGGTCTATGGGACTTCAAACCTAAACTCTAGCTTCTTTGTCGTAGTCAAGCGAGTTTTACCCCAATATAGTACGACTCGGCACGTAACGCCGGCGCAAGTCCTCTTCAGCTCGCAGTCTCAATCGCACTGAAGAGTGGACCAGGACAGGATCGTGAAGGTGTAGCTAGGTGCTACGGTTGTTATAGGGCCGAAACCATCATGACTGTACGAGGCAAGCAGGCAGGTCAGGTCTCCGGAAAGAAGGTCGTCAGAAAACATGGCCCCTGAAACATACAAACAACATGGAAAATACAAATTATTAGAGAGCTAACTGAGGGTGAATCGGAAATGAGAGGTCACTAAGCTTAATTTAGTAGTGGATGAGAGGGGATTGTGTCAGTGGGTTGTGTGTTGAAGGATGTCCAACGGTTGCTGGGCGGAAGGTGGGTTGTGGATTAGAAACGGCCGTGGATCAGGTGATGAATGGTGAAGTATTGGCTGGTGGTGTAGGGTTGTGTAAATTACTCTGCCAGTATGAGGGATAGCTTGGAATCTAGGGTGACTCCCAGGTACTTGCAGGTTTTGGTCAGTGTAAGTCTGTTAACTTGGAGGGTGATCGGGGTTTCCTGGTTATCTCGGAACTTTCCGCCGTTGTAGTTGAAAAAACAGAGCTGGATTTTAGAAGTATTGATCCTGATGCGCCATTTGGAACAGTAGGTAGTATTGAGGATTTTGGTCAGTCGTCTACGTAGTGTACGGGCAGGATGTGTATTTTGGTCAGTCGTCTACGTAGTGTACGGGCAGGATGTGTATTTTGGTCAGTCGTCTACGTAGTGTACGGGCAGGATGTGTATTTTGGTCAGTCGTCTACGTAGTGTACGGGCAGGATGGTGTATTTTTGGTCAGTCGTCCTACGTAGTGTACGGGCAGGATGTGTATTTTGGTCAGTTGTCTACGTAGTGTACGGGCAGGATGTGTATTTTGGTCAGTCGTCCTACGTAGTGTACGGGGCCAGGATGTGTATTTTGGTCAGCTCGTCTACGTAGTGTACGGACAGGATGTGTATTTTGGTCAGTCGTCTACGTAGTGTACGGGCAGGATGTGTATTTTTGGTCAGTCGTCCTACGTAGTGTACGGGCGAGGATGTGTATTTTGGTCAGTCGTCTACGTAGGTGTACGGGCAGGATGTGTATTTTGGTCAGTCGTCTACGTAGTGTACGGACAGGATGTGTATTTTGGTCAGTCGTCTACGTAGTGTAACGGGCAGGATGTGTATTTTGGTCAGTCGTCTACGTAGTGTACGGGCAGGATGTGTATTTTGGTCAGCTCGTCTACGTAGTGTACGGGCAGGATGTGTATTTTGGTCAGTCGTCTACGTAGTGTACGGGCAGGATGTGTATTTTGGTCAGTCGTCTACGTAGTGTACGGGCAGGATGTGTATTTTGTCAGTTGTCTACGTAGTGTACGGGCAGGATGTGTATTTTGGTAGGACGGAAAGGAACATCTATTTGGAATTTTCAAAAAATTGTCACACTATAAGGTTCGGGTGAGAAATATATTTTGCACCCCAGTCAAGGTTATTTTAAACATTGTTTTCCCAAAGTAAATGACCTTAATTATTTTGGTTATGTCTGTTACTAATCTAAAGTGTTGTGAAGATCATGCCCGATGTGAAACTACCTGTAGTGGAGATATAGTAGTACCGTTATTTGTATCGATACTTTCCTGGCCCACAATGGTGATTGAGTGGTCGTTTTTGTAAGAGAACTCATCCCTTACAACACAAAAACATGTTTGATGGAGTTGTCTGTCGGTTAGCACGAGGGATGAAGGTTTGTCACGTAATGTGAGATGGTTTTGCGTCATCTTGAGTGAGATACAAAAAGTGACGTGGGTTATAAAAAACTGTGCACATCGTGTTTCCATTTACGTATGCACGCACCGTATTTATTCACCTTGCATCAATAAAAACGTCCAAAGTTTACAAAACATTAACGATTGCAGCATTAGTATTATTAATGTCTCTTCAAATTTTTTC